>SZWC01015171.1:7402-64135 GCA_023375785.1 Penium margaritaceum
AGGAGTGAATGCAAACGAAGATTTGAAGATGACACATACATCTGTTCTCGACATACAAGCACAGAAAAGAGTCCTCCCACCCTCCCTTTCGAGTAGGTAGCATACGTGTGTTCCTTGGTGTACGTGAGAATGCAGCATCCCCAACATCAACATGAACGGGCTGCAAGGGGGTGGATAAATGGGGGACGGAATATACAAAACGCGAATGGTGGGAGCCACCATCAAACGCAATGGTTTTGCAGTCGCCATCTGAGGCTATGGTTGACAGAAATGGTCGTGTCGTCCTCCACATGCCTAACTCTGTGATGACTTTTTCTGTGCATCACTTTGTGAAGCATAGAACAGTCTGGAAAATTCAACCCAATGACTAGTGGATGACAGCTTTTGCGAACAATGTGTTGCGATGTGTGTCGTCCCTCTCTGTGTGTGCAGCCTATTGTGATCACCCTATGTCCATAACCATGTAGAGTCCCATTACGAGCTCAACTGGTGCTTGAATACCAATTGATGGCGGTTTGACCAACTGACAGCTGTCGAGCATGTGCCACGACGTCCTAGGTGCTTGCTGGGGTGCTCTACTGCTTTTGTGCGCTCGCTATAGTTTTCTCAGTGAACCGGCTCTGGAGCTCGATTCGCAATTTTTGCATTGCGTCCATGGATGAATGCCAGACTTGTGCATGTGACAAGCTGTAGAGTTGAGCTTGAGTTCTGCAGCGTAAGATTCAGACAATGTGGCATTTAGATGACTTTGCGCCAGGTTAGTAGGTAAAACAGTTGTTTTGGGCTTATTTAAGAATGAATTGACACTGTCGCAAGCGCTCCTCGTCTTGCGACACGACATACATTTAATCCGTGTGCTTGTCAATTGTTAACTCCCTCTGTTTTCCTAAGCTGTTGGAACTTATGAGTGTCTCCCTAGTGTAACCCTTCCTGATCAATCCACTTGCTTGCTTGCTAGTACACCAGCTGACTGGACAATATCACCGTGTGCGCAACAGTAAGGCTAGGGAACTTTCTAGCAGTTTCTCATGATCGAGGGCGGCAAGGCATCCCTCGCCGAGTTGTGCAGCAAAGACACAAAAGTTGCAACAGTTGCGAGAGTCATTGCTACAGCCACGGTCCTATGAGGACCTACCAACCCATAGTGACCCGTCGCCGTAGACTGCACCACAAGAGAAACCCTTGCAAAAGAAGCTACGATCACATCACCACGGCCACCAACATGAATGCAATAGAGGTTCGTCCAACCTTTTCCAGCAGCAGTTGGGGCATGTGATGCTTCAAGTCGGCATGCACACAATAAGAGGCATGTGCGACGCCATGGAACGGGGCAAGCTCTATTCAGCTTCGTCGGGTGAGGTGAACAACAAACAACAGTTAGTCACAGGGGAGTGAAGTGATGTAACCAGTTGACCGTGTCGGTTTCTCAGGTCTAAACACACAACAACATCTGGGCTCACTGCACGCACACCACCTTCTGCAGGTGACTGACTCGTCGGCGTTTGGCCAAAACCTCTCCAACGACGTGAGTCACCATGTGAGGAGGCGCAAGAGTACACTGATCTACAAGTGTGCAGCAAGGGAGGCTGCAAAATCTATTGCCTCAGATGTTGTGCCAGCTTATGGCTTGTGGATTAATGCTTTTGAGGAAGGGCGGGCTTACTTAGATCTTACTAACTAGCCTGGGTGCTACTCCCAAGTCTACATGATACTGATAGTTTATGTTGTATTTTTTCCCCTTTGCATTTCCGAGGAGACGCCGGGAGACGTTGACAAGCCGTTGGAGGGGGAAAATCCTCGAGATTTCCTCTAGGTGCCTCAGGAGTGCTCCAAATCAAAATTGGATTGAAGTTCTAGAATTTGACGAGTTGCTAAATCCGGCGGAAGTTGTATTTCTAGAATCGAATGAATAACGAAGAGATATGGGCTTCCATAGTCGGGGTGTGCGCGGCGGCTCAATGAGTCGGCCGTGGTTCGACCGCCAGTGAAAAATCCACCAGAACGAGTAACAAAAACACATCCAGTATTTTTGCCCGAGAGGACCGCCGGGTTGTTGGTTTGTGTGGCTTCCACCCGTCACGACTGGCACCGATAGATTATCCATATACCCACGTTGGTGGTATATGGTAGAGGAGGGCGTGACGACACGACGGGCCTTCGGACTGTAACGAGACTTCTCCAGCACCTACGACACCGCCGGCGAGACGTAGTCGATGCGTTCCAGCAGCCCTGTGGGCTTGTCGGAGTTAGAAGTGATTTAGTGCATGCAGGCCCATGCAAAATCGAACACGGGCTCCGACAATCCCATAGGGCTGCCGGAACACATCGACCGCGTCCCGCCGGTGTTGTTGTAGGTGCTGAAGAAGTCTCGGTACCGTCTGGAGGCCCATCGTGTCATCATGCCCTCCTATACCATATACCACCACCGTGGGTATATGGAGAATCCATCGGCGTCAGTCGTGACGGGTGGAAGCCACACTAACCAACACTTCCCTGGTTGACATAGCCGTCCATGCCAAAACAAATGAACGAAGGCATGGAACAACAACGTATGCCAAACCAGAATCTACACCAGTCAACCACACACACATACGCAATTGCTGCGCATCTAAGATCTCCTCATGAAACTGGCACATCATACCAAGTGTCCGGGTCTAGACCATGAGAAGAGTCATGGACACGTACAGAAACTAGTGTAATGCACACCATACACATGTCAGACGGCAAGAGGGCCTCCTCGTGACACTTGGGGTACCAATGCCCGGGTCTCGACCACAACGAGCAATCCAACAGGTGTTTGCATGCACACCACAATAGCATCATCAATCAACACACATGATCATAGGGGGTCTCCACGCAACACGAGTATACCTCACCACGTGTCCGGGGCTTGACCACTATGGGCAAACCAGCTGGCATGCACATGCCACACGTAGTATGGCCACACACCAAGACACACGACCACATGGTCTTCTCGTGACACTGGTACAACCAAGTTAGTGTCCGGGTCTCAACCAACAGAGTGCAGCTGTAGTATGTTCATAGGAGAGCATGGACCCCTCGCCATGCATCTCTCGTGATGGCGCGTCAGGTCGAGGTCCACACAACACTCCCCCTGGGCAGATGAACTTGGCGGCGATGTCCTCGATGGAGATGCCGATTCCGTAGTTGAACAGATCCTGGGCGATGAATCATGTGGCCTCTCCATCATGCAGAGATAGCTCTCCCTGTTATGTACGAGTCGACTCCTAGCCTCAAAGATGAAGTGGTGTCTCCGGCCACGACTCCTCACGTCGCTGCTGCATCACCTAGAGTGTACCAGTCCTCGCGTGATTGCCAAGGGTCTCATCTCACAGTCTCTCCTCTCTCTGCTCTACCACGATGCATCTGTGTATGCCGGAGGAAAGGGAATGGGCAAGCAGCATGCGAGGGTGGATGAAGTGGCAGAGCTGGCCTACGATGCGGGATAGAGCACAATGAAGCACAAGGGTGTACATTCAGAGGAGGAGGGCTCGAGCGACGAACCGGGTCACCACTCATGGACGAAGGTGACGATGGAGCAGCTGAGTCAGGTGGATGAAGATACGTGATGGCAGGAGCAAAAGGAGGAGTCGATTGGAACGACGATGGCAGAAACTGAAGGCACGCTCAGCTCTCCTATGGTAGTGTCTCTAGCTGACGTCATACTCAGAGTTGGAACAAGATCCTCCCTGAGTGTGGGTGTGCCAGACACTAGTGGTGTAATGCTTGTGCCGGTAGCAGTGATGCTCCCCTCCTCTGAGAATCGCCCACGCACTGCCATCACCTCCCGCTGCAGCATCACTACACGGTCCTGCAGGTCAGCGTCATCTGCCTCGAACATGTGGAGGTGGCCCATGTTTGCCTCGCATAGGATAACTTCTGCCTCACTCAATGCTGCACATGCAGACTACAGAACTTATGAGTATAGCTCCATCTACATCTCTGTTGTTGAAGACGATGGAGCCGATGCTGATGCATCCACCTGTGGATGAACCGAACTCGCACTGTGTTGAGACGCTGGAACATCGGATGTAGTTGCAGATGTCGTATGCACACCACAGCTCGTGTCTGTCATAGGAGGAGGAATGAGCGGTCGCATGCCAAGAGAGAAGGGGAAGGAGGAGTCGTCAGAGTCTGTGAAGCATGTGAAAATGTTGTACGTACAGGTACTACCACTCTCAGTGTCGATGTGATCAGTATGGTCACCAACAGGTAAACACGAGAGGGCATAACGCAGCTCCTACTGATGAGATGACTCCATCCGTGTATACGGATCTACTCCATTGTCCTCGACTGCCGTCGTAGTGGACACAGGTGTGCAGGAATCCAACTTGACAATGCCTGTGAAGGCGAACATCAAGCGCAGCTGAAGAAATGGGAGTGGGAGGTACAACACAAGAGAATTCAAGTGGCAAGAGCCCAAGAGTCAATAGTCATTAAGGTCAGAAGTTATACATTCAATGAAACAACATAGAGGGCTTATCTACTCTAAACTAACTAGGCTAGATCCCCTAGTCAAGTTCTCTCACTCAGTCAAGGCTGAAACCTGGTCAAACCTGACCACCTAGTCAAGTCTGGTCAAGTCTTACAACTTGGTCAAGTCTGACCACCAGGTCAAGCCTTACAATCTGGTCAAGTCTGACCACTAGGTCAAGTCTGACCATGGGGCACAGGGTACCATCCTATCTCACAGACAAAACCATCCTGCAACATCGAGGCCTCCAGAGGACTTGAACCTAGGTCTTCAATGTCAACCGTGGGCTGCATCCACTACTAGGGTATTTCCTTGTGGCGGCAAGATCTCGGCCGCAACCGAACCCGAACATGGACCCTGTGTCCATCAGCCTCGCCACACAACCAGTTGCAGGAGGTGACTGTGACATCACTCAGCGGCGTCCCTGGCCCCGTCCTGTCGCGCATGGACACACATGAGCAAAGGGACATATCTTAACACAAGAGGGCATAACTCAGCTCCTGCTGATGAGATGACTCCATCCGCGTATACGGATCTAGTCCATTGTCCTCGAGTGCCATCGTAGTGGGCACATGTGTGCAGGAATCCAGCTCAACAATGCCTATGAAGGTGAACATCAAGCACAGCTGGTGCTCACGCACTGTCTCGCCGGGAAGGCTGGTCGTTGCCACCTGCTCGATAATGGAATGAGGACCACCATCTGACTCCGTCATGTGTGACGCTACGCCGTCGTGTGTACGAGATCCTTCAAACTCCGGAAACAGGGGCGACTTCTCACACTGAAGCTGGTCCTCTGGTAGCACAGACGACACAATGCAGCCTGCTCTGTTTGTTGCGGCACATGTCCCATTGACATCTCTCAGAATCGCTGATATCAAGAATTCCTCAACATGTTAAAGACTAGCCTGTTGACTCTGCTCATGCACTGTGACCGCTGTTTGGCTGGTAGACGCATCCTGATCCGTTCCGGACTCCTCTACCACCGCCGGGCCACCACCGGTCCAAGCCGTGAGTGGCACTAGCCGGGGATGCCGTACCTGCGCTCCTCCTGATGTAACTTGCTGCTGCGGAAGATCTGTATCCAGCCCAAACGTGGAGCTCGATGACATGTAAGTCTCCATCATAATCGCCATGTGAGGATCAGACTCCACGTCATGAGATGTTGCCGTATCGTATGAATCTGCTTGAGCTGACGCTTGGGCACCACGCCCCGGCTCGCCTGCGGATCCTGTCGCTACGGTCACAACAGGTAATGCGCGGTGACCACACTCCCCATCGACATGTACAGCAACGGAAGCCAAGGAGGTAGAGGGTGCATCAAAACCGGCGCGAGCACGGCGTACATAGGGCTAACGCCGTTGCCGTAGGGACACATGAGTGGAACAGGTACATGAAGGCATGTCATCATGCGGTGGTGTCATGGTTGCAGGAGAGTGGATGATCAAAAGGATGGTGGCAGCCTGGGACTGGATGGCAGTTGGAGCTAAAGGGACACCATCGGATGAGGAAGGAGGAGACGATGAAGGAGATGATATAAAGGAGGCCGTCGACGAATGAGTAGCAGAAGCACGCTCGGTGATGACGAGGTCACAAAGCCGCTGCACCATCTGCCTCAGGCCATGGACCTTGATGAACATGGTCGCCAGAGGTCTAGCTAGGGGATCTACCAATGCTGGCAGATCTGTATGCTATGGAGGACGCATGCTCGGATGAGACTGAAGCCAAGGTGGATGCCAGCCAAGAGGGTGCGTCCAGTAGCGACGTCAACCATGATGTCCATCACCACAGTAGTACCAGGCAAACGCGCAGGTTGCTTGCTCAGAGGTCCGCGCACTCATCTCGTCCGCCGGACGATGGATACGTTCCGAGGGTACCTACTCCCGGTGGTAAACATCAAGTCGCGGGAGAGGATGATACCAATAGGTAATGTCACTCATGGAGGTCACGGCGTCAGGGTCAGCAAACGTGACCAGGCGGGGTGAGCTGCACTATCGTAGTACGCCCGGAGAATAAATTCTGACTAGTTGCGGCTACTAATGCTGCTACCGCTAATGGAGCGAAGACTGCTCCAGGAACAGAAGGTGTGGCGGCAACAGGTTTGGCTACTACTCCAAGCGGTAGACGGCCCATCCCTCGCAGATTCACAGACTCAAATCCACCGTCAATCCTATGAAGTGAACTACGCACACCACTTCACGGGCCCCAGGAAGAAGCTGGTCCATGATGCGTCTCAAAAACAAAATTGTCACCGACGACAATCTGCTGTTAGCTGGGAAGGAGGGAGTGCAAACGGAGCTGCAACCGCCCCTCACTATGTAGTCATTGCAACTCCACTCACCACTGTTATTACTGCCACGAAAGCTGCTACTACTGCGGTGGTAGTAGTTGTACGACTTTGTTTTTCCTCTGTTTCCTTTTTTTCCTCTTGTCCTCAGGCCCCCTTTTGTGTTTTTCCTTTGCCTTGGCCTCCTTTTTTTGTCGCTCTCCTCTCTTCCCGCCCTCAACCCACGTTCTTTGTTTTTTTTTTTTTTTCTCTTTTCCACTCGCTCTCAGGCGCACCCTTTTTCATATATTTTTTATCGTCCCCCTGTTTCTCGATTGCCCCTAAGGTGGCCAAATGGAGAAAACAAGGGATGGAAGGGGGGGGGGTGTCCGTCTTGTCCGACCCTCACTTCTGTGCTCACTCGCTCGCTCGCTCGCTCGCTCAGTGAGCGAGAAAGCAAGCGTGCGAGTGTGGGGGGAGGAGAGAGGAGGGAGGGGGTTTGCCCCTCTCTACCGTCGGCCCAACCATTGGTCGGCCGACGGGGCGGACGGGTCCCTCCGAGGGGCCCCTCGTAAGGGGCTCGACGGGGCCCTCCGAGGGCCCCCTCGAGAGGGGAGGCTTGACGGGCCCGCAGGCTCCCTCTGAGGGGGCCCCTCTGTGGGGGTTCAAGGGGATCCTTTGGAGGAGGATTGCGAGGCCCTCGTGCAATAGCAGCTGTAGTGGCGGATGCAACTGCTGCGGTCGCTACTGCTATTGCTGCTGTTGTTGCTCCTACTCTACGCAACAGCTACCGCTACTGCTTGATGTTACCGTGGCTGCTGCTACTGCTACTACTACAAGGCATAGCAGCTGCTGTTCTTGCTTGCTACTGCCACCGCTGCCGCTTGTTGCTGTCGCCGCTGTTGCTTATTTCTGCACGATTTTTCCACTGCCACCGCTGCTGTAGCGGCGGCTGCTACTACTGCTGCTATGTACTGCTCTTGTTGTCGCCACTGTTGTAGCGGCCACTGTGCTGCTATAGCTTTCGCCACTACTACTTGCTGCTCTGCCGCCGCTGCTGCTCCTTACTGCTACACGCTACTATTGCTGCCACCACTGCTATAGTGGATGCAACTACGTTTGCTACTATGTGTTCCTGCTACTGTCGCCGCTGCTATTGCGGATGCTGCGCTACTGGAGCTGCCGCCACTACTCTTGCTATGCAGCACCGCGACTACCGCGGTTGCTATGTCTGGTGCTCCTTCTATTGTTGCCAACGCAGTCGCTAATGCTGTTGTGCGGGGCTCACCGCCCCTGTGGCGTTCACGTGTAGTTGCTTTGCGCTCCCTCACGCTGCTACCGGTGTGGCGCCATGTGCCACATTCTGTTTGCATTCCGTCCACTGTTGCTACTTCTGTTGCTTCTACTGCTCACACGCCCCCCCTGCACTCTTATACCAAGGTAGAGGTGATTTAGGGCATGCAGGCCCATGCAAAAATGAACAGGAGCTGTGTGTGTGATTGTAATGAAAAACAACAAAACTTTGCTAAGTCTGGAATGCATAATATGAAACTACAAGGAGGAACTAAAAATGAGCCCCTATTGGGCTTATGTAGGGGCGCCCGCAGCTAGCCACACCGGGCCCCATCACCCTCACTGAGCCCAAAACGAGTCAGCGGGGAGAACACACTGCATACATCACAAGAACAAAAAAGGTGGTCTCCTCGATGCACAGGAACAGCTCTCCGAGTGCACGGGTCTCGACCACCAAGAAAAAACGAGCAGTGTCAGAAAATCTCGAAATCAACGTCTAGACATCCAAAACGGCTTTCCAAATATCGGAAGCCCTACTACAACCATGAGGTCTCCTTGTCGCTCCGGTATAGTCCACCGGGTGTGCGGGTCTGAACCCACCGAGAAAACTCTCGTACCTCACGACAAGCCCACAGGACTGCTGGAACGCATCAACTGCGTCTCGGCGGCGCTATCGTAGGTGTTGGAGAAGTCTCGGTACAGTCCGGAGGCCCATCGTGTCCTCACGCGCTCCTCTACCATGTACCACCAACGTGGGTATATGGATAATCCATCGGCGTCAGTCGTGACGGGTGAAAGCCACACAAACCAATAGTCGGGAGGTAGGAGAGTTTTCTTGGTGGGTTGAGACTTGCACACCCGATGGACTGTACCGGTGTGACGAGGAGACTTGATGGTTGTAGTAGGGGTTCCAATGTTTGGAAAGGCGTTTTTAATGTGGGAGGGATTCATTTCTACCCACCATATGGAAAAGTTCTACGCAGGTTACCCACTGTTGAGAATTGTATTTATGATTCGTCCAGTCGTGGGAGAAGAAGACTAGTATGCTCACATTTTGGCAGGTCCCTTCCGTTTTCCCCACACATTTTAACTGGTGTGCTTTATGTCCAAAGTTAATAAGGGCAGCACACTTTACCCACTTCTTACCTGCTGAATCCGATACCCACTTTTCTTGCGTGTCGGAGGCAGGGCCGCAGATCGCGACAACAACATAACGGATCCCTAGTGGAAGAAATATCTGCATTTTCTTTACAGCAGCTACGTGGCATGCCACGGTGTCAGGCCTCTGCTGTTTACCAGAGGTCCACACCTACGCCTCGATGACATATTCCATTGTACTGGCAGTTGCGATGAAGCATGTGCTGACAACACGAACGGATGCCGTCGATGCATTGTCGTAGGATGCCCTGATGCACGGTTTTTGGGCCAGTCACATTTGCCAAAAATTCTCTTAGCCACCGTCAGCCATGAGCGATGCACACGGTAACCCACAGTAAAGCTTGCGATGGAGTCACCTTACGAACCAGGTTAATGTGCCGGTTCACTTTGTCATTTGGCGTACTGAACAGTACATAACATGACAATGTGCATAATTTGTCTTTGTTCAAGCAGCGAGAACCTGTCATTTGGGTCGACAAGGCTTCCTTGCCTCCAACAACATGTCATCCAAGGGGCGCATCAATGGCGGAGAAGGGCGAGGGTGGAGGACTAGATATTATAGAGATCCGTTTCTTGCCCTCTGAGAATGGGTCGCAATCAAGGAAACATGGGATCACAGAGAGGAAGGTACTACGAGTACTCATGCCCGCCATCCGCCAAATGCCACATGGTCCACGACACCTGAAGACATGGCACAGACGCTGGGCTGGCCATTGCACAGTCTCACACCATTGGACTGCCCTGACATATGGGAGCCATGGATCTCATCTGAGCCTAACTGTCCATGTGGATGTAACCGCTCGTAGAGCACGGACAAATACGGAGCTGGCAATGGTCACTAGCCATCTCCATTCACAGTTTTGTACACCGTACAAGACATGTGTCAAGCAGTGTATTGACGTGACGAGGCCGAACCCTATGACGTTACTGACGCGCGTACCAACATACACACCTACACATGGGCAACTGTTTCAAGGATGCACCGATGGGATGATGTGGGGGCATGGGGAGGCAAACCTACCCCGACCAGCAGGCCACAACTCACCCCCCAGCAAGTAAAGGAGGCATGGGCTACAGTCAAGGCTCGCTGGGACACGCTCCTTGCAACGGAGGTCCAACCCAGTTGGGTGAATGACCCATGCGAACCAGAGGCGATGTGCTGGATACTGGACGTTTGCATGCCTAATCCGCGTCCACCAAACACCCCTGGCGAGTGGATGCCTTGGGCTTGATACCTGCAGTGGATACTTCGGTAATGTTTTCCTCAGGTGTTCATCAATGCACCCAATGTTTTGTTCTTCGTATGTTCAACAGAGAATGCAATTGATTTTAACCTTTGTCATGAATTGTCAATACTGTCACTTTGTTTATTGAGAGGAGCATTGACAGCAATGTTGTCAAACATAACGTTTTTATACCACCTGTGCTACAAACCATGCACCGTGTTTGAATGTGGGTAGCATGATGTCTTAGTTACTACGACTGTGGGTACTTCGATCATGTTTTACTTTGTTTTTGACATTATGCCCAATGTCATTTTCATCACCCAACTGTGTGGTGAATATAGAGGTATTCTTTCCTAATGTCACCATAGGTTAGGCATTGTGAATGAACATAACGCGTACACTCTTCTGTCACCGTATTGTTGGCATACATCAAGCATCGGTGCTATCATTCTACCCATTACCATGATAGTCAATACAATTCTGTTTTGGATCCATTGGAACAGAGTAACCCACGTGTTCATTTTTCATGCTTGTGCAATGCACAGAAGAATGTTTCCTAAGGTTGGCCATTGTCAATGAACACAATGTCACCATAGTGTTGGTATACATAAAACATTTGTGCTGTTATTCTTCCAAGTACCATTGTGACAGAGCAACCGACTTATTCAAATTTTACCCTTGTGCAATGCAGGGTAGAATATTTCCAAAGGTTAGCCATTGTCAATGAACAAAAACAATGAGTGTCAAACACTTCAATCAAAAGAACAGTGGTGTCAAATAACCATGGCTAATCCAGATCTGCACGTACACAGAGAGACCGTGCACATACAAAATGACTTCGCATGCCACACACTTTGATTCCTCTGAGATTTCACACACAGCATCAAAGAATTCCTCCCAAAAGGGAGATGCACACAGACGACTACAGGGATTTGCCAGTTGCAATCTGGCCACTGTCTCATAGCCATCATTCAAGCTAAGTTAGCTAAGTAGCAGTCCTATTTCCATGGATGCGTTGTCACCATCTGATTGTCCCTCCACATGCAGCTTGAGCCGTCTCATGAACAACACCTTATGCTTCGTTCTGCTCCTCACGGACCCACCGATGAGGGCCACTGGTACAACGTGCAAAAGCAAACAATGACATAGATTAGAAATGTTGTAGAAGGGTTTAGGGTAAAGTGCAAGCATGCCTGTCCACAAAATTGCAAGGACAGCTTACCATGGCACATGAGCATGTGAACCTAAGCACGACAAAGCCGCTTGACATGTGCATTGTCCTCATTAGACATGCCAGAGGAAGACTTCCCGTTGTCCTCCTCCCCACTACCCGAGGGTAGTGAGTCTTCTTCTTCTAAGTCCGTGTCAGTGCAGTCCCTAGAGTCTGTACTCTCACACCAGGAGGACTCGGTGGAGTCATCTGCATCATCAGAACTGAGCACCTGCGAAGTCATGATGACCATGCGTTCAGCACCATCTGGTTCCCCACGGTGTAAAGTGTTGCCTAGAGCACTGTTTGCACCCACTGATCCCTCCCTGGCCCCAAGAGCAACACCACTGTCTCCTATGGCTAGAGGCCCACAGGAGCTGCTGGGGGCCCCCCTTGGCACGTCTTAGACGGCCGGCAGCACGGCGTCTCCCACCTCCATTGCCAATAGCCAGTACAACGGTCAACACGCAAGCTGCACTGCCAGCACCCCACTCCCATCGCCAGTACCACTTTGTGCCTGCTCTGTTCCAAGGGCCACTCCACCATTCACGCCTTGGACTTCACTGCCAGCACAACCTTGCACGCCTTGCCCTCCATTGCCCGCTCCACCTGCACCAACCTCGGCCCCATCCTGCAGCCCCTCAGTTGCGGTTGCATCACTGCCATCATGGATGCCTTCAGGCCCCTTGCGCGCGTCCCCAGCATGACCATCTGCTGCCGTTGCCACGGCACCGACAACAAGCTCCACTCCACTTGTCTCACGGCCTCTGGTAGCCAGCTCTCTTTTCCTTGCGGCTACCACTGCTGCCGGTGACAGAGCCAGTTGGTTTTTGCAGAAACGGGGCGGGTGTCCCTTTTTGCTGTAGTTAGTGCAGCTGCGCTGTCACTTGTGCCGTTTGTTCCTGTCCATGCGCTTAGGGCACGGACGCCCACGAGAGCGCCTCACACCTGGCTGGCCCCACCCACGCATGACGTACTGAAGGTTGCGAAGGTTGACACCCGGCATGGGTGTCTTGTACGTACGACGCCAGGCCATCTGTGTCAAATGCATGTTGGTGTACAGCTCCGGGTTAACACCTTCATCCAGCATGAGCGCCACTGAGTGCTGGCATGGGTACCCGTACTCTGTCCACTGCCCGCATGAGCAGGTTTTTGCGCTCACATCCACTTCCCGGCCCGCTAGGCTCCTGGGGCCGGTGACTGTGCCCATGAGCCCGCCGTACCTCATGACACGGTACTCCTTGGCGTATTCGGTGTAGTGCTGAAGCTTGGTATCCACCACGGGAGCGTATCAGCTTTCTCAGTCGTGCGTGGCACGTTGTCGATCCATGAAATGTTTTTGCACAAACGAATAGATGTGTGCAAAACAGTGGAATTGGTACAAGTGACGGACGTCCATGAGGCGGGCGTTCAGTGACTCCATCGCGTTAGACGTCATGTGCCCGCCATGAGGCACAGGACACTTGATGCACGTCCACTGCTCCAACGGTAGCCCCGGCTCGCCGTCTCTGCCAAACAGGTAGTGGTAGCCCTTGTCTGACGTCCGTTCGAGCTCATCTCGTACGCGGTCATACTCGTTCTGTGTGAAGGAAGAAACCAAATTCCACATGATGTCGGCGGTGGCAGAGTCCTCCTCTGACTTCATGTTCTCTCGCAGGTGCTGCCCGCAAAATGTGTGGACAACACCTGGCAATTGACGTTTGACGGCGGTGATGAGTCCTGCGTCTCTGTCGTTGATGACTGCAGTTACGTTGTGCCTTGCTATCGGATACGCCTCTGCAAGCCATTGAAAAAACCAATCTCAATTGTCCTTGTCCTCTTGTGGGCATTTTGCCCAAGCCATTGGCACCGCGTGGTTGTTTGCCATCTAGTAGTGAGCTAGTAGTAGCACTTGCTGGAAACTGTTCGTTAAGAACGTGCCGTCCATGCACAGCAGCCGCCGCACATGCGGCCACCTATTTCTGCAGGCACTGGGGGCCACAAAAGCCCGTCGGAAGAGATGGTGCTGGTCTTGCTCCGTGACAGCCACGGTGGAAGGGTCCACCCTCTTCAGCTGCAAGCAGGAGTCACAGAAACGGAGCAGGGGACGCCTTCAAACTGCCAGAAAATGACGACTGCATAGAAAAAACCAGACAGGATAGAAAAATACTTACTGCGGCAACGTATCCGGGGAAGAGACCCCACGAGAGGCTCTTCTTGCCCATGAGATTTGTCAGCGCCTTCTTCTTTGCCCGGTGTATCCCGTGGTAGGCCGACCTCTCTCCAGTGTTCGCTTCCATGATTTGGCAGAGGGCCTTTGCGGAGGTGCATGGCTCCTTGTTCACCATGCTCTCGATGTGGTGCAACACCCACAAGGCTTTTTGTGAGAGGTCTCCTTTTGTGCCCGTTTGGCTGCACATGTGGCCCTCTTAAAAAAAACTACTTTGACGTTGTTCGGTTTGCGCTACCACCGCGCCTTCAGCTGCCACGCGCAACCCAACTACCTCCACTGTGCACACTGGGCCTCCAGCCGCGAGGGTTCACTTTGCACAAACGTCACCCCCATGTGTACAAACACGGCGTAGTCATGAACCGCCTTGCGGCAGGCGTCCATGTTGCGGAAAGCGTTGCCTCCCAAAAAGTTGACGGAAACGTCCTGTCGACCTCGCTTCCTGGGCTTGGTGCCCTTGTTTTGGGTGGCGACGACCGCGGAGTCCGTCGGGGGGGGGGGGGGGGGGGGGGGGGGGGGGGAGGGGTGTGCTCGTCATCCGACAATCCTGCATGCAGAAGCATCGGTCGACTTTGACACTCGATAGTTGACATTGACAAAACATAAAGTTGCATGTACACGCTTCAGTTCTATTGTATCACTCGCCTAAACTTTGTACGCAACTCCCCCTACATTGAAAAATGGAACAAATCCAAAGAACGTACAAAATTGTGACCAGAATGTCCACACCTCAGGGAATTGTGCAGAGAATACCGGTGTTGTAGTCATGTTTCCTCACGAGTGGGTACCGCGTGCATGGTTACTTGCTCTTCGCACTTTGTGGACAATGCGGTCACCAGTTGAAATGTGTGGGTATTCTGGTCGTCTTTTGTACAGAGTGGGTATTCGGGAAGTATTCAGAAGGTGGTTATAAGGGAATTGATCTGTTTTGATATCTGGACGCTGATTTCGAGTTTTTCTAGCAGTTCTCGTATTTTCTCGGTGGTTGAGACCCGGGCACTCAGAGAGCTGTTCCGGTGCCTCGAGGAAACCACCTAAGGCATGGCGTTCAAGATTGAGCGAGAATCTCGATCTCATCTCGACCATTTCGAGACTAAGAATGAGATTCTCAATCTCAAAGTTTGAGATTAAGAAAATCTCTATCTCAAACTATACTCCATGCTGAAATATCATCCTCATCTCGATCTCGAAGTTGAATGACGAGATTTTTTTAGTCTCAAATTCTCTAATGCACAGTTTAAAACTTTCACGCTAAAAATGACATCATACATGCCTACATACACGTTGGAACTATGGTTATCTAGTTTAGGGTAGATCACTAAAGGGGATTTTGTACAAAAACAATTTCCATGTAGCACATTGTTCACCTCGCGAAGAACAGTCCATACACACAGGATCATCGTGCTGCAAAAGACCTATCGGTCACAGATTGGCTTGAATTGTTGCATCACGGAACTTGACGCGACGATTTTGTCTTACAACTGGCATTCGAGTGGGTTGCTTGGTGCGCTTCATACCTTAAGACACTCCCGCCACTTGTGAATCCATAAGTCCTGGAATTCACACGTGGCAGAATACCTCGCTAGGTTGCATTAACATGTACGCGAGTTTGAGATGAGACGAGACGAGATCAATCTCATCTCTGATTTTTTGTGTTGCCCCAAATCTTGATATCGTCTCGAAGTGTTTCGATACAATTTCGATCTCGTCTCAAAGTGCGAGTTGAATTCAAGATTTCAAGATTTTGAGATTTCAACTCGGAGATGTGATCAATCTCGAACGCCATGCCTTGAGACCACCTTTGTTATTCTTGTGGTGTATGCAGTGTGTTCTCCCCGTTGACTCGTTTGGGTTCAGCGGGGGTGACGAGGCGCGGTGCGGCTAGCTGTCGGCGCCCCTATGTAAGCCAGCTAGGGGCTCATTTGTAAACTCTCCTTGTTCTTTCATGTTATGCGTTCCAGACTTAGCCAAATTTTTGTTGTTTTGCATTGCACTCACACACAGAGCTCACGTTCTTTTTTGCATGGGCATGCATCCCTAAACATTTTGAATTTGGTATCAGAGTACAAGGGGAAGTGTGAGCAGAAGAAGCAACAGTAGTGGGTGGAACACAAAGAAAACGCGCCACGTGGTACCACACCGACAGTAGCGTGAGGGAGCACGAAGCGACTGCACATGAATGCCATAGGGGTGGTGAGCCGCGTACAACTGCATTAGCGACGGCGGCGAAAACAACAGTAGTAGAAGCAACAGACGTAGCAGCTGCAACAGCTGTAGTGTCGCACAAAAGGATCAGTGGCGGCAGAGGAACCGCTCACAGCAACAGCAACAGCGGCGACAGAAGCAGCAGTAGTGGCCATCGCTAGCATTCGTAGTAGCTGCACAGGCGGTAACAACAGCAATAGCGGCAGCCGCTGTGGTGCGCTGCAGCAGCAGCAACAGCAGCTGTAGCAGCGCATCAGCCACTACAGCAGCGGCGACAGTAGCAGCAGCACATAGCACCAGCACCAGCAGCCATTTCAGCAGCGACGGCAGCAGTAGCAGCGTGCAGCAGCGATGGCAGAAGCAACAATGTGCAGCAACGGCAAGAGCGACGACAACAGCAAGCAACAGCGGTGGCAGTAGCAAGCAACAACAGCTGCTGCTGCGCAGAGTAGCAGCTGCAATAACAGCAACGGAAGCAGCAGCAGCAGTAGCAATCGTAGCTGCTGCACCCGCCGCTGCAGCTGCTGTTGTAGGAGGGCCTCGCAGCCCTCCTCCGAGGGCTTCCCCTCGGTAGGACCCCCTTGAGCCCCCACAAAGGGGCCCCACGGAGGGGGCCCGTTGGCCCTTCGAGCCCCCCCCTCTCGAGGGGGCCCTCGGAGGGCCCCGTCGAGCCCCCTCCAAGGGGTCCCTCAGAGGGGCCTGCTGACGGATGGAGGGATGGGGGAATCCCTCCCCCCTCCCCACTCACTTGCTCACTCGCTCACTTGCTCGCTCATCTCTTTCTTTTAGTGAGCGATCAAGGAAAGAGGGAGAGGCGATCTCCTTGAAATTTCCCCCTCCTTGTTTCCTTTTATCCCCCCCCAAAATCTTGACATGCCCCCTTTCTAGGGGGAAATGAAAAACGGGCGACGGTCAAACCCGGGGTGAGCAAAGAGCAGAAAAAAAAGCAAATAAAGGGAAAAAGGAAAAAATGGGGGGGGGGGTGAGGGAAAAAAAGGAAGAAACATATCTTCCGTGGCCATACAATAGCCCGAAATCTCTCGGACACCAGCAACAGGAGCAACCGCTGCAGCAATAGCAGTTTCCATAGCAGCAACAACAGAGGTTGTAGTAGCGCTTGCAGTTTCACCTTCCCAACCAACAGCAGATTGTGTTGTCGGCAATGATATTCGGTTCGAGACGCATTGTGGACCGGCGTATCCTTGGGGCCCGTGGATTGGTATGCACAGTTCATTCTGTAGGATCGACGGCAGATTTGAGTCTGTGCATATCTGAGGGTTGGGTCGTCTACCGCTTGGAGCAGTGTTATAAAATTGTGCCATGGCTGCCGTGGATCACTTCCCTGGTCTGGCCACTAGGCAGTGGTCAAACACCTGATCCGATTACAGATTTGGATTTCTTGAAATGTTCCATGCAAGATCGAGCTTTGAATCGCTCAATTTGAGTGAGTATTCAGAAAGATAGCCCTGCCCGAAGGAGGGGTGGTCTGTGGGTGGAATCTGGGTCTCCGTCATGGGTGACGGGATAATTCCACCGCGGTGATCCGAGTTCGTCTCCAACAAGCTCCAAATGTACCAGGGGCATGAATGAAGTGACGAGAAGGACCTCCTTGACCAGGGTGAATCTCTCCTTGACTTCTGGACGAAGAAAGGCGCTCCGACGGATCATTGTCAAAGCGCCTCCCGTTGTCTAGCGTGCAAGGCACGGTGGGCGGCTCCACCAAGGGTTACTTCGATGGCCGTCGCAGGGGCTATAGTGCTCCATTTTAGACGTGCTTGGATGCGTTGGAAAGCTCTGATCACAGGCTATAAGAATCTGATGTAATATCACTCTTTTATAAAAAATTCCCACTTCGATTGAGTGCAACTTCTTGTGACTATTTTCTGCCCGTTCTGGACTGTTGTCCTTGGACTTCACACTCTTCCACCTAGTTGTGCAGTGGCTACCAAAGCAATGTCAGCGTGCTCCACAGAAGGCCAGGTATCATTGATGGTGCTTCCACAGCCTCCTAGGGTCACCGCCAGGACATATTCCTGACAAAGGGTTATGGGCCCACATGCCCTAGGAGGGCCCTCGGCGTCTACGTGCACGCTACCGCTACAAGTCATGACAACCGCGATGAAGCAAGAGAGCAGCTGTGACGTCCCCCTCAAATTTGATTGGAGGGAATTTTCACTGTGAAAGTGGCAGGTTGAGATCTTCCTGAACTACAAGGGACAGCTTTAGCTGGTCAACGGTGAAAAGAATTCTCCTACAGTGTCCGCGACGGTCGAGGTGGAGGCGTACGAGAAGCGCAACAAAGAGGCGCTTGCTCTGATCACGTCGGCGTTGTGTTCGGCACAGCGCGCACAAATCCAAGGATGCACATGGGCATTGAAGGCTTGGGAGAAGCTCTGTATCGCACATGACCTGCCTACTCTTCAGCAACGCGAATAGGCGGCATAAGTGGCTAGCGACCGGTGGACTAAATCCACCGAGGCGGAGCAAGGGACACGTCCACGCCGTGCCCAGAAGGGGGAGTGCCATCACTGTGGCCAGAAGGGCCACTGGAGATGGGCCTGCACGATGGGAGCTGCGGATCTGTCCAGAGAGGTGGCAGAAGAGCCGCAGACCAACGTTGCAGCCGCCAAATCCATACGCTCCATGAAGGGGGCTGAGATGGCAGAACCTGAGGCAGGCGAACGGCATGCGTGTCTGGAGCAAGGAGGCGCCAACAGGTCCCAAAAGGGGGTCTGCTACAATTGTGGCCAGATGAGCCACTGGAAAGCGACGTGCACAACGGAAGCCGTGGACTCCGACAAGCACGTTGGGAGTGGACGGCAGGCCGAAACAGTCGTTGACACACCGTGCAACAGTGATCAGCTGCGATGGCTGATGTGGTCAGGGACCATGAGGCATGCCGTTGGCGTGCAACCTCCACAACCTCCAAGAGGGAGCTAAAGGCGGAGCATTAGAATGGGGCTACCGCCGTTCATCACAACACTAGTGATGTGCCCCGAGGAGAGAAAAGGAGGGTGGAGGAGTCGGCCAACAAGAGGGGCACCAAGGAGAATAAGCTCCAAGTGCCTGACTTGGTGACTGGGGTGCTATTTGTGAGTCGCCTCATCAAGGAAGGACTTGAAGTCACCTTCATGAGGAAGGGCTGCCTCCTAAAAGAGGAGGGCAGTGGGCGTGGTGTAGCACTTGGTGCGTAAAAAGGAGGTGTGTACCTGGTACGTGCTGATGTCCTCACAAGGAGCAATTGTGAGTCCGGCGTGGGCAGCCGTCGGAGTAAGGAAGCGGTTGCAACTGCGTCCAAGAAGGGGAGACCTGAGGGCATAGGAGGCGGGATAAAGGAGACTGTCCTGGCTGGATTGGTGGATCTGGACCACAAGGCACACCATGCAACTAGAAGCCGTGTGATGGGTGCAAAGCTTCGCAGGGAGGCAAAAGAGGGTGTCAAGGTGGGATACCAGCCAAGGGAGAGAATGGATGGCAAACGGACTGACTTCCCTAACGGGCAAAAATGACCCAACGCTGCACAAATGGTGAACCGGCGTCACAAGGCAGGCCATAAGGGTGCTGCCAAGTTCCATGGGGGAGCGATGGTGGCGGCTCGGAGGACCATGCAGCAAAAGGAGGGCGACATGAAGGTGCGTCCTCAAGTGGAGTCCGAGGGGCTCCGCCCCTCAGCTAAGGGGGAGCTGCTGCACCGACAAGATGATCAAAACCTGAGAGCTCAAGTGCTAAGACCGGGTGCTGGCGCATCGCGTGCGCAAGACTCCGCTTGAGGACCCGAGGAGGAGGAGAGCGGCGGCATGACGCTGCGCTCTCAACTGGAGGATAAAAGGTTCCGGGCTGCAGAGGTGGTGAACCATGACCACGAGGCGGCAAGAAAAGGAGTCGCCAAGTCTCAAGAGGAGGCATTGGTGGCGGCACGGAGGACCACGCGGCAGAGGGAGGGAGCCATAAGGGCTGTTCCTCAAGTTGAGCCTGATGGGCTCATCGCAGGAGCAGACTAGGACTAAGAGCACCACGCGGCGAGAGGCCGGGCAGTGGGTGCACCGCAACAAAAGTGGACGGAGGTGGTCCAGAGAGCTGTGCAACAAGGGGAGAGTAAAGGCAACTGGCTGAGCTCTCCACAGGAGCAAAACACGGTCCGAGCAACATCAATGGTGGACCGTGGCTACAAGGCAGACCAAGAAGGTGCTGCTGAGTCCCATAAGGGGACGATGCTGGCTGAGCGAAGGTCCAGGTTGCAGGGTGCAGTCAAGGTGCCGTCAGCTCAAAGTCCTCAAGGAGGAGGATGAGCACTCAAGGGGCATGCAACAGAGGTTGCGATAGGTTTGTCAGCATCTCTGGAATCTGCAAAACAGGCGGATGGTACATGCGACATGCACAGTGTGGGAGAGGGGAGTGAGATCTCTGCTTCTCCACAATCTCCAAAATAGGGAGCGCAGGTGTATGAGGAGTGTGGTGATGGAGCTGTGACCAAGACACCGGCACCAAAAGACCTCTCCATAAGGGGGAGGCATGCGCGTCAAGGACGTGTGACGAGGTTGCGGCAGAAGCGCAGGCGGCCACTAGAGGAGCAGTCGCAGCTACAGCATGATGGATCCCGCGAGACTGGTTGCAACAAAGTGCAAGCCAATGCCGGCGGTGCAGGCAGCAACAGCTTGAATAATGCGGCACGTACAGAGACGGTGCCAACAAGGGCCAAGAGCAGCAGCATGGAGGCACTGCAAGAAGACAGGGGAGACACACAATACGCTGTACCAAGCTCGCAAGGTGATGAAGGTGTTGATAAATCAAAGGCACCAAAAGCACAAGCGGAGGAGATGGAGGACTCAAATGAAGGTCCGAGGTCTCCGCACATAAAGAAGGATGCCGCAAGAGGTGCGGGTCTCCCACATGACGAGGAGCAAAATTGCAAGGAGGCAGGGGCTCCTAGGTTGTCTCGGGGAGGCGTCCAACTGTCCAGGCAAGCAGCAACACCAACACAACAGAGGTCACAAGGCATGCCACAGGGGTGCTACCAAGTCCCGCACGGGGGCACAAGTGATGACAGTGGGGAGCGAGACATCCGTCGCTATGTGTTGTGATTGGTGCAGGACAACAAAGGAGAGTTGCTTACAATAGCAGCTTGGCCAGGCATCGGAGCATGGCAGATGTTCAAGGACAGGGCATCATGGCTGCGGTGCAGGGGGAGATTGTTGCAAAATTGTGCCCCTTGCCATGGCCGCCATGGATCAATTCCCTGATCTGGCCACTGGGCAGTGGCAAAACACCTGATATGATTGCAGATTAGGATTCCTTGGAATGTTCCGTGCAAGATCAAGCCTTGAATTGCACAATTTGAGTGATTATTCAGAAAGATAGCCCTGCCCAAAGGAGGGGTGGTCCACGGGTGGAATCTGGGTCTCCGTCGTGGGTAACGGGATAGTTCCACTGCGGTGATCCGAGTTCGTCTCCAAAAAGCTCCAAAATACACCAGGGGCATGAATGAAGTGACCAGAGGGACTTCCTTGACCAGGGTGAACCTCTCCTTGACTTCTGGGCGAAGAAAGGCGCTCCGACGGGTCATCATCGAAGCGCCTCCGTTGCCTAGCGTGCAAGGAACGGTGGGCGGCTCCACCAAGGGTTACTTCAATGGCCGTAGCAGGGGCTATAGTGCTCCGTTTTGAGCGTGCTTGGATGCGTTGGAAAGCTCTGATGATAGGCTATAAGAATCAGATATAATCTTACTGTTAAAAACAACAATTGCCACTTCAATTGAGTGCAACTGCTTGCGACTATTTTCTGCCCATTCTGGACTGTGATCCTTGGACTTCACACTCTTCCACCTAGTTGTGCATTGGCTACCAAAGTAGCGTCAGCGTGCTCCATAGAAGGCTAGGTATCCTTGATGGTGTTTCCACAGCCTCCTAGGGTCACCTCCAGGACAGATTCCTGACAAGCAGCAGTCACACCTATAGCCGCCACCCCTTTTGTTCCTGGAGCACTCTTTGCTCCATTAGTGGCAGCAGCACTAGTAGCCACGGCTATTCAGACTCCATACTCCGGGCGTACTGTGGTAGTGCAGCTCGTCCCATCTGGTCACGTTTGCTGACTGCGACGCCGTGACCTCCAGAAGTGACAGTACCCACTAGTCTCATCCTCTCCCACGACTTGGTGTTCACCACAAGGAGTAGGTACCCTCGGAAACTATCCATCGTCCGGTGTACGAGATGATTGTGCAGACCTCTGAGTAGGCGCCAAGCGCATTTGCCTGCTACTACTGTGGTGATGGACTTCATGGTTGGAGTTGCTGCTAGATGCACCCTCGTGGTTGGCATCCACCTTGGATTCAGCCTCGTCGGAGCATGCATCCTCCACAACATGCGGATCTACCAGCATTGGTAGATCCCCTTGCTGGACCTCTGGCAACCATATTTGCCGAGATCTACGGCGTGAGGCAGATGGTGCAGTTGCTTTGTGACCTCATCGTCACCGAGTGTTGTTCTGCTACTCGTTCATCGACGGCCTCCTTGATCTCATCTCCTTCATCCTCTCCTCCTTCCTCATCCAATGGTGTCCCTTCACCTCCACCTGTCGTCTAGTCCCACGCTACCACCATCCTTTGAATCCTCCACTCTGCTGCAACCACAATGCCACCTCGCGATGACATGTCTTCATGCAGACGTTCTAGTTGTGAGTACCCGCGGCGGCAGCATCAATGCTCTGCACTCCGTGCTCGTGTTGGTTTTGATACACCATCCGCCTCCTTGGCTTCCGTTGCCGTACCTGTTAAAGGGGAGTGTGGTCACCACACATTACATGTTGTGACCGTAGCGACAAGATTTGCACTCGTGCCGGGCCGTGGTGCCCGAGCGTCAGCTCAAGCAGATTCAGATGATATGGCGAGAGCACATGACGTGGAGTCTGATCTCGACATTGCGTTCATGGTGGAGACTTGCGTGTCATCGAGCTTGAATTCCACGTCCGGGCTGGATCCAGATCTTTTGCAGTAGCAGGTTACATCAGGAGGAGCGCAGGCACGGCGTCTGTGGGCTGTGCCACTCACGGCTCAGACCAGTGGCGGCCCGGTGGTGGCACAGGAGTCCCATAGAGATTATGATGCATCGACCGGAATTTTGGAGGAGAGTGTGCAGCAGACCCACACTAATCCGGCGGAGGTTGGAGTGCTTGGTACGTGCATGTGATCAAGGTTGACATCTACACTGGGACAGGAGCCGGATGTTCCGTAGCAGCAGGTTACATCAGGAGGAGTACATGTCTTGCGTGCCTGGGTGGTGCCACTCGCGACTACGACCGGTAGCGGCCTGGCAGTGGCACAGGAGTATCGTGCGGATCAGGTTGCCCAATACGGATTTCCGGGGCGTTGGCGCACAAGACTCACAATAGCCCGTCATCGGTCGGAGTGCATGAGCAGATTTGGCCGGTTGCTCTTTTAGAAGTTGAGGTACTCTTGAGAGTAGCAATTCTGAGAGATGTCACTGGGACATGTGCTACAGAAGACAAAGCAGGCTCCACCGTGTCATCTGCACTACGTGAGGACCAGCTTCACCGTGAGGAGTCGCCCATGTTCCTAGAGTCTACGGATTCCCGTACACACGACAGAGCAGCGACACACATGACAGAGCGAGATGGTGGCCCTCACTCCATTATTGAGCAGGTGGCAGCGACCAGCCTTCCCGACGAGACGGTGCGTGAGCGCTAGTTGCGCTTGTTGGTCGCCTTGACGGGCATTGTCGAGCCAGATTCCTGTGCACCTGTGTCCACTACGGCGGTAGTCAAGGACAGTGGAGCAGATCCGTACACGTCGATGGAGTCACCTCGTGAGCAGGAGCTGAGTTGTGCCCTCTCGTGTTCACATGTTGGTGACCCTACCGATCATATTGACGCTAAGAGTGGCAGTACCTACACGGACGACATTTCCACATGCTCCACGGACTCTAAGCACATTTCGAGTTTGGTTGACTCCCAGGTGGATGTAGCAGCACGGGCTCCATCATCTTCAGAAGCAAAGATGTAGATGGAGTTGTACTCACGAGTTCTGTAGTGTGCATGTGCAACATCAAGTGAGGCAGAGTTTATCCTACGCGAGGCAGACATGGGCAACCTCCACATGTCCGAGGCAGATTACGCTGACGTGTAGGAGCGTGTAGTGATGGTGCAACGGGAGATGATGGCAACACGTGAGCGATTCTCAGAGGAGGGGAGCACTAGTACTATCGGCACGAGCTTTCCACTACCAGGATCTTGCACACCCATACTCTGGGAGGATCCTGTAGCAGCTCTGAGTATGACATCCGATGGAGACATTACCATAGGAGATTTGAGCGTGCCTTCATTTTCTGCCATCGTTCTTGTCGACTCCATCATCGATCCTCTTTCTGCTGCTGCCATCATGCACCTTCATCCAACCGACTCAGCTACTCCATCGTCACCTTCTTCCATGAGTGTTGATCCGGTTTGTCGCTCCAACCCTCCTCTTCTGGCCATACACCGATGTGCCTTAAGGTGCTCTATCTCGCCTCAAAGGCTAGCTCCGCCACTTCATCCACGTTTGTGTACTGCTCTTCCATTCCGTTTCCTCTAGCGTACATAGGTGCATTGTGGTAGAGCAGAGACAGGAGAGACTGTGAGTTGGGATCCTTGGCAGTCACACGTGGAATGAGACACTCCAGTTTATGGAGCAGCAACATGAGGAGTCATAGGTGAAGAAACCACTTTGTCTTTGAGGCTAGGATCCGACTCGTACATGACAGGGGGAGCTATCTCTACTTGATGGAGAGATCACATGATTCATGGCCCAGGATCTGTTCAGCGAAGGCATCAGCATCTTCATCGAGGACATTGTCGCCAGGTTTAACTTCCAAAGGGGAGTGTTGTGTGGACCTCAACCTGACACAACGTCATGGGAGATGCATGGCGAGGGGTTTATGCTCTGCCGTGAGCATACTACAACAGCCGATGTGTGACGCATTAAACATGCCTGCAAAGCTACATGTGGATGGTAGCACTATGTTGGTCGAGGCCCAAACACTTGGTGGATTGTACCAGTGTCACGAGGAGACCATGTGATCATGTGTCTTGGTGTGTGGCTATACTGCGTGTGGCATGTGCATGCAAGCTGTATTGCTCATGGTGGTGGAGACCTGGACACGTGGTGACTTGTATCCGTGTTACGAGGAGATCCCTCCATGATCTTGTATGTTGGTTGATGATGCTATTGTGGCCGGCATATGGACACCTGTTCAATTGCTCATAATGGCCGAGACCCGGGCGCTGGTACCGCCAGTGTCACGAGGAGACCCTCTTGTCCTCTGACATGTGTGTGATGTGCATTACAATGGTTTGTGCACGTGGGCATCACTCCTCCCATGGTCGAGGCCCAGACACTTGGTAGGATGTGCCAGTGTCTAGGGAGACCTTAGATGGGTAGCACATGTGTATGTGTGTGTGTGGTTGACTGGTGCACATTGTGGTTTTGTATACGTTGTTGTTCCATGCCTTCCTTCATTTGTTCTGACGTGGACGGCTATGTCAGCCAAGAGGAGGGTTGGTTTGTGTGGGTTCCACCCCTCACGACTAGCACCGATGGATTATCCATATACCCGCGTTGGTGGTATATGGTAGAGGAGGGCATGAAAACACGACGGGCCTCCGGACTGTACCGAGGCTTCTCTAGCACCTACAAAAATGCTGGCGAGATGCGGTCGATGCGTTCTGGCAGCCCTGTGGGCTTGTCGGGAGGTAGGAGAGTTTTCTCGGTGGGTTGAGACCCGTGCACCCGGTGCACTGTACCGGTGTGACGAGGGCTTCCGATGTTCGGAAAGCCATTTTGGATGTCTGGACGCTGATTTCAAGTTTTTCTAGCACTGCTCGTATTTTCTGAGTGGTCGAGACCCGGGCACTATGAGAGCTCTGGTGCCTCGAGGAGACCACCTTTGTTATTCTTGTGGTGTATGCAGTGTGTTCTCCCCAGTGATTTGTTTGGGTTCAGCAGGGGTGACGGGGCCCGGTGCGGCTAGCTGCCGCTGCCCCTAAATAAGCCCGCTAGGGGCTCATTTGTACTTCCTCCTTGTTCTTTCATGTTATGCGTTCCAGACTTAGCCATATTTTTGCCGTTTTGCATTGCACTCATACCCAACTCATGTTCATTTTTACATGGGCCTGCATGCCCTAAGTATCTCCAATCTGGGTCGCTCTGGCAAATGATCCGTCAGATGTCAGTAGTACGGGTTGTTGCTAATGGACTTAGCCAAAATCTTGGCTCGAAGTCCAAAACTCTGTATTCCAGGTGATTACCTGGGGTCACAGTCAAATTCCGACTGTAGGACCGTGGATAGGTTTCAAACCACATCAATCCCCATCACCAAACTGGATGACAAACTCATCTAAATGCATCTCAAAGGCACAGGGGGCACCATCACTATGTGTGAGTGTGCCTTGGCAGGCGGCATCGTGCACGCCTCGGCGGCTGGATTGGGCTGCCGCGCTTCGGGGGACGTAGCGGGAGCTACGGTGAATCAAGTCGCTTGCGGTTTGGTGCCTTGGGAAGCTTGTGACTAGTACTATGACTCGTGGGTTCATGTGCATGTAAGAAAAACAAATGCAAAAATGCATTAACCTACTGCCTCCATTTAGTGGCAAACTTTGAAACTTATCACAGGTGGCACAACTTAATGGTGAGTTTCTAACCCTTTTCTTTTCAATTTGGACACAGTTTTGTTCATTATTTTGCACATTAGACACAATTAAAAAATGTAACGCTACTGGTTCACCCCTAGTGGTGTGCAAGAAAGTGCCAGATTTTCCTATGGATGGAAGGAATCTTCGTCGGTAGGGAGCTTTCATTCTCCCGCGTGCAAGCGAGCTCACTGACCGTGCTATTCAGAAGTCGTGTCATGAGAGGAAATTCATCCAACACAAGAAAAGCGTGAGTGGACACTATTCTACGGACCATACATCACAAAAGGCACCATTTCGCAAAACCCCCCGGTGGTCTTCACATATGAATAGCGCCACTAGGTATCCCTTCATAAAAGTGACTGTTTTGCAACTCTGTCCAACTCCCACAAACATTGAGTGAGGCGACCAGAAAGCTCACGCTTAGACTCAGAACTTGCACCAAAAAAATCTGTAAACAGAGTGAAGACCCGAGGGGCACGTTAGAATAACCACCACACATTAGTGGTTTTCCGACAAAGGGTTATGGGCCCACGCCCTGCCCGATCTTCACATTGCTCACAGATTTCGTGGCAGACGGGATTGCTATCGTTGACAACGTAGCCGTCAAATTCTGAGGTTCTCGATTGGCACTCACACAAATGGCGCAAAAGGAGATGAAAGCCATCCACAAGTATGCAGTTGGCCCATGCTTTGGGCTATGGAGGTAGCTCTTGGAGCTCCACCTCATGCACAAGGGGCTGTTGCAAATCATGAAGGGAACGGTAGTCCTCCACAAAGTGACAACGACAGAAACATAGATGAAGGCCTTTGCAAAGAAGAACACGGAGGCGCTCATGCTACTGGTGTTTGGTATGGCTGAGTTGCAATGGGGTTACTTCTTGGGCTGGATGTCAGCAGCTGAAGCTTGGCAAAAACCCTGCGTCATCTATCAATCCAATTTTCTAGCGAACAAAATCCTCTAAATGAAGCGAGTTCTTCTGGTGATAATGGAGGAGGGAGATGATGTCATCATCACCATGCAGCAGATCGAGTCGCTCGCCTCACAATGTAATGATGTGAGATAGAAGATCAACATGCAGCTATAGGAGATGGTCCTCCTCATGGCTCTTCCTTACAGTTGGAGCCCTCTTATCACCATCTTGGGAGGATGGATAGAGTGCAAGCTCATTTATGGCGTGGTCGTAGAGTACATCCGCAATGAGGCGCAACGGGAGAGCTGCAAGGATCCCTCATCTTCCTCATCGGCTGTCATCACCAAAATGCGTGGTGGCGGAAGCAGGGACAAGAGAGGTGGCAGAAATGGCGGTGAGAAGAAGGGCACCAAGAAGGATAAATGCCGCAACTGCAAAAACAAGGACCATTGGGCCTGTGAGTGCACTGAGGAGGAAAAGGCCGGTGGCAAGGATGTCAAAGGCAAGAAGGCACTTCTCAACGAGACTCAAAACCACTACCTCAAGAAGGCTAACCGGCGATGCCTTGAATCTGGAGCAGAGAAGCACACCCAGGTTGGAAAAGCCGGGTTTATCAACTACACAAAGTCCAACAAGTCCATGGTGGTTGCGAACGACAAGCTCAATCCGGCGGCTGGCTAAAGAGACATGGACCTGGAGGTGGTGGTTGGTGGGAAGCAGGTGTAGTGCGTCATGAAAGACGTGCGGCTCGTACCTGGCTTGGCTTACATTCTAAGCATCAGCCACTTGACGGACAAGGGATACGAGGTGCTCTTTGGGAGAAAGGGGACAGTCATGCAAAAGGACGGTGGTGGCAAGACCATGCTGAGGCTAAGCGCGAGGGAGGTCTCTACATCGTGGAGACGAAGATGATCCCCACGGACACAAATTAAGCAGACTTGCAGGAACACACCGTCAACTTGGACAAAGGAGGGAGAGCTGATCTGGAGCTCTGGCATCGACGACTGGGGCATTCCTCACCTGTCGTTGTGAAGGAGACGGCAAATCGCGAGCTGGTACGCAGCCTCATCATTGACGGTGTGAAAGAGGCAAGAGATGTAGCAACGTACAAAAGTGTGAGACTTATATTTTGGGCACATATGGAGGTAAACCGTTCAACAAGAATGTGAATTACGCCTCGGACCTACTGGAGGTCGTGCACAACGACGTGTGTGGACCATTCAAAACGTCATCAAAGAGTAGTGCACGTTTCTTTGTCACCTTATTTCATGACCAAAGCAGGAAAATCTACCTGTAATTCATGAAGCAGGAAGGCAAGGTCTTGGACTGACTTAAGGAACATGTCACCGGGGTGGAGAGGTAGACTGAACGGAAGGTCAGAGAGCTACGCAGCAACAACAGCAGAGAGTACATGGGTTGTAGCAGGTGGATGAAGCAGTCGGGAATAAAATAGGAACAAACTACTATGATTTTTCCTCAGTCCAGTAGCGTAGTGGAGCGGGCGAACCAACTGCTACTGAACATGGTATGAACAATGTTGGTGGATGCGGAATTTCCGCAAAGCTTCTGGGCAAAAGCTGTGGGTACAACAAGCTACACCATCAACCTCACCTATACAGCGGTGCTGAATGGGAAGAGTGGCTGGAAGATACCACAGGAGGTTTGGAGCGGGCGCAAGCCAACTATAGCACTCCAAAAAGTGTTCGGGTGAAAGGTGAACACGATGGTGCATGATCTGCAGCGGCACGATTACAAGCTAGAGTCGCGGGCGTATTTGTATCTCTTTCTTGGCTTTGAGAGCACACATAAGGCATATTGGCTCTACAACATGCACAAGTAGGAGGTAATTCACAGCCGAGATGTCCAGTTTGATGAGTTGTAGAGCTACATCAGCAACAATGAGGTGGGCGCGGTGGACTCTCCAAATACGGGAGGAATATCCTTGACTACAAGAAGGAGCCTTGAGACGCCAAAGTTGAGAATGCGGCATTGGAGTGTTACAGTGCACAGCCGACGCGGAGGACTCTGATGATCATAAAGTTGATGAGGAGATCGACCGGAAGGATCCAGCGGATGAGGCACAATGGGTGCGAAGGTGCACATTCTCGGTGGAGTAGGCATTGGACGTTGGTGAAAAATCCACTGGATGTGCCGCCCGTCTGGACGATGTTTCACCGGAGCGGGAGAGATCCTCAAGGTGCCGTCCGGTTGATAACTCAATGGAGCGTATAGAGTCGGAGGGATCTAGTTAAAGTGGTGAGGCACCACCAAACTATCGCACCACAGTGGGAGGAAGGAGAAAGCACGAAAGCACTTCAACTCAAGCATCGGTTGATGGATCGGCATGATGCGGTGCATGCAAGCTGCATCAACGGAGCCAAAAAATGTGCAAGTGGCGCTTGCGTAGCCCAAAGGGGATCAACATGATACAACCACCAAATCAGAATTGGCGTTCATCACGGAAAATGACACGTGGGATCAGGTTGACAGGCCAAAAGATTCCAAGGTCATCTGCTCAAAGTGGGTCTTCAAGACCAAGTTCACAAAGAAAGGTGTGGTTGAAAAGTACAAGGCGTGGCTAGTGGCGAAGAGATACACACAGCTTAAGGGCGAGCCCTGATGAGACGCTTGCTCTTGTCATCAAGTTCACAAGCATCCGTAGGATCCTTGCGTTGGCACCCGTGGAGGACATGGAGCTCCATCAAATAGACGTAAAGACAGCCTTCCTTAATGATATCATAAACAAAGAGATCGACATGGAGATGCCAAAAGGGGTGGAGGAATTGGAGGGAAAAGAATGCAAGATGTGGAATTCCTTGTACTTGCTAAAAAAATCGCCCAGATGCTGGTACAAATAGATGGACAGCTTCATGGCACAACTCAACTTCAAGTGCCGTGAGTCGGATCACAACGTGCACTTGCAGCAGAATAAGTAGCTCCATCATGTCGTTGCACTCTACGTAGACGATCCGATTTTGTCCTCGACGGATCTGCCGAGCCTACGGTGGCTTAAAGAGTAGGTGAAAAATAGATTCCAGATGTCAGACATGGGAGAGCTGGAATACAACCCAGGGGTGAGCATCACGCGGAACCGGAGGGTGTGCATGCTTGAGCTAGGGCAGGCCACATACGTGGCCGAGGTGCTGAAGCGGTACAACATGGAGGAATGCAAACCAGTTGGCAGTCCGGTCTCTATGACCTATAAACCAAGTGCGCCAATTGCATTGCAAACAAAAGAAGTGCAGGAGGATATGGCAGGGTTGCCCTACCAATCCGCGGTGGGCAGCCTCATGTATGCCGTGGTGGCGACTCAACCAGACTTGGCCTGCACGGTGGGCCAAGTGAGGAGGTATGTGTCCAATCCACGGCCACTACACTGGAAGGTGGTTAAGTGCATCCTCCGCTACCTACAGATGACGTGGCACAAGTGCCAGAGGTTTGACAAAAAAGGGCGGTCGGACCCTTTGCGTCTGGTCTTCTACACGGATGTGGACGATGCTCGCGATGTGGACAAACGGAAGTCCACATCCGGCTACTTGTTCTTCCTTGTTGGTGCAGCGGTCTCATGGTGCAGCAGAAAGCAAGACTACGTCGCCACCTCCACAGTAGAGTCGGAGTACTTTGTGTTGGCTGAGGCAATCAAGGAGGCCGTGTGGCTTCGCAAGATGCTGGAGGAGCTAGGCGTGGCGCAGCAAGGGCCAACGGTGGTGCAGGAGGACAACACCAGCGCTTTCTCCCTGACCAACAACCCAAAGCAGCAGAGGAGGACAAGGTACATCAACATGCACTACCATTACACACGGGACATGGTGGAGAAGGGACAGGTGGTGCTGCAAAACTCTAGCACGCGCCACATGCTTGCGGATTTCTTGACCAAAGCGTAACCAATGGATCGGCACGTGATGAGTGTGGCCAGACTTGGAACGACCGGTTGTGAAGGGCTGGAAGATGCAGCGGAATATGAGTGAGAGCTAGCAAGAGCAGTGGGCATGGAAGGTGCAAGGGGGAGAATGTTGCATTTTTCCCCCTTAGTATGCTTGAGGCGGCATCGGAAGACGTCAACAAGGTGCTGGAATGAAAAAATCCTCAGAATTTCTTCTAGCTTCCTGAGGAGTGTTCCAAATCAAAATTGGATTGAAGTTTTGGGCAGTTGACAAGTTGTTGAATCCGGTGGAATTTGTTTCACTGGAATCTGACAAGTAACAAGGGACATATGGGCTTCCAAAGTTGGGATGTGCGTGGCAGCTCGGCTGAGGAGTCGGCCGTGGTTCGACTCCCGGTGAAAAATCCACCGGAACGAGTAACAAAAACACATCTGGTGTTTTTGCCCCAAAGGACCGCCGGGTCGCTCCGGCAAATGATCCACCGGATGTCAGTAGTACAGTTTATTAGTAACGGACTTAGCCAAGATCCTGGCTCGAAGTCCGAAACTCAGTAATCCAGTGTGCTACTTGGGGACAGTCAAAATTCCGACTGTAGGTCCGCGGAACGGTTTTGAAGCACATCAATCCCCATCACCAAACTCTATCATTTACTCATCAAAATGCACCCTAGAGGTGTAGGGGGCACCGCCTCTATGTGTAGGGAAATCTGCGCCTCCGGAATGGCGTCTCGATGGGTCCTCTATGTGTGAGGGCGCCTCGGCGGGCGACATCGTGCAAGCCGCCGACTGAGCGGCTGAATTGGGGTGCTGCATTTTGGCAGACGTAGCGGGAGCTACGGTTATCTGAATCACACGTGGTTTGGTGCGTTGAAAAGCTTGTGACTAGCCCTACAACTCGTCACTTCATGTCCATGTCCAAGAAAAAAAGCTGATGCAAAATTGTGTTATTCCCTTTGGAAATGTGACTGTCTCGTAACTCTTTCCTATACCCACAAACACAGCATGAGGCGACTAGAAAGCTCATGCTTAGACTCAGAACTCGCACAAAACAAAGCCATGAGCACAGTGAAGATCCGTTGGGGCACGTTGGAACTGCCACGGTTTTCTGACAGTTAGTGTGTGAGATAACAACTTATTGAGAGTCAGGCTCGAGACGTGGTGGGACGGGAAAAACCAATGGTTGCTGGTGGGCTTGATGCCCACCTGAATGTGGGGAGCAGGCTCCTCTAGCTCCCCGGTTGCTCGTCTCACGTTTTGTGTGTTTCTCAAATTTCCAACTCTAAGTTCTCCTCGTTCATGGTATCTACATTCTTGTAGAAACCTACTTTCACAATCACACCCTTCCCTATCCCTCTCCATCACCCACTAGCCAAAGGAAAGGCAAGGTTCTCAAGCAAGCTGTTCGTGAAGCTGTTCCTTAAGTTGCGGCTGTGGTTTGCGCCGCCACTGTATCTGTGCTGGCTGCTTTAACTGGTGCCACCGTCACCATTGCTTCTGTGGCAGCTTCCCTCTAGCAGCACCATGACCCATGCCTCTGTCGCACGTGTCACATCACTCTTGACGTGACGCATGGCACTGCATCCCCCTGCCCACGCCGTGGATGGCCGCTGTGCAGCAAAGGAAGCCGCTGCACATCACTTTGCTACCACAGAATCTGCTATAGCAGAGGCGGAAGACAGGCCCCGTACATTTCTGCAGCCGGCCCATCTGCTATCGCCCGCCCATTCTCTGCGGCCAGCCCTTTCCAGCAGCCGGCCCATTTCTCTCAGCCAGCCATTTCCAGCAGCCAACTCACTTCCTGCAGCTGGCATACCTCTTCCAGCCGGCCCTCTACAGCCGACCCATCTACTACAGCCAGCCTACCTCCTTTGGCCGGCCCTCTGCAGCCGGCCTATCTACTGCAGCCGGCCTACCTCCTGCAGCCAGCCCATTGCAGCCGGCCCATCTACTGCAGCTGGCCTACCTCCTGCAGCCGGCCCTCTAAAGCTGGCCATTCTGCTGCCGCAGGCCCATCTCTTGCTGTAGCTGGCTCAGCTGCTGCAGCCGGCCCAGAACCTACCGCAACTGATCTATCCTATTTTTTTTGGCACACTCGGGGCCTCGTCCTACATTCGGGGGCATTCGGGTATTTTTTCTGATTTTTGGAGCTCAGGCTCGCGGTCAACCTTGACTTGGCTTGACCGTGGATGCGAGGAGGAGGAGGAGCGAGCGAGCAAGCAAGGGGAAAATCTTCTTGCAGCTTGCATGGCACTCCAAACATGCCATGCGAGGGTGGCTTTCATCCTTTCGATGAGTAGCGTAACGATTACGTTACCCGCCGAGGAATACCCTCCAGTAGTGGACCCCTGACAACGCGCGCGGTCAACGGTGACAATAGGACCGATGAATGTGACCATGCGACTTTCGCAATATTCTGGTGATATGAGAAACACGGTAACTAGAATTACCGCAGGGACTCATACATGGTGACAGCGGGGGGCGTCGGACTGACAAGGCTGCTCATCAGAGCAGCGTGCGCCCACCATGCGGACGGACATGATTCAAGACAGATCACCCATCTGGACAGAATGACAGCCAGGAACTCTTGCATTGGCCATTCGGTGCAAGTAGGGCACCTTGTATAGGAAAAATTAGCTTGTTGTAGCAAGCTAGAAGAGCAGTGGGCTGGGGCTAGGACTAGTCAGCCGGACAGTGAAAATTCCCTATACATTTCTTATTGTAATAAAATTGTGACTTTCTAGCTCTGGCTTCCAGACTATGCAATTACATCTTTCTGCTGCGACTGTGCTCTCCACACACTAAGGCTTAATCTCCATAGAGCACACACTCTCACATCTGGTATCAAAGCCAGAGCCACGAGCTGGATGGAAGCGTTGCTGTAGCTTGGTCTACTTCTACAAGACAAAGGCACGGACTCCAACAAGAAACATAGAGGCTGAATGAGAGGGAGATTAATGGACCAAAATTTGAAGCCAACACACGAACCAAACTCTAGAAAAAACTTCGTATCTAGAGTGTCCACACGACTTACCGTGCGTGCGTGGAAGACGACAGGTGACTCCCAGGCAGTTTGAAGATGTCAAAACTCATTCTAGACTGTCAAAAAAATTCAATCACTGCAAAAACAATGTCAATTTTCTTCTGGAGATTTTCACGGCCAAAGAAGCCTTCTTGTGCCATGGAGCAGGCTAGAGAGTAGATTGTAGGAAGATGGGAGCTTTCAAGCTTGGAAATGAGCGGCTCCATTGAAAGATAACTAACATGCGGGATGGAGGAGACGCTGGACAGGTTCAGACGGCCGGGCGAAGGAGTCTGCCAACGCCAAAGCCAAAGGCACCGGAACTGTTCAATCCCTCTGTAAAGGGAGCAAGCGTACGGACCTGGCTGTTTTCCATGAAGAGCTATTTTGGGGCTCTGGGACGCTCTTCATTGTCGTAGGACAATGCTTTGCATGTTTCATTTGCGATGACACTACTACACGGAGCAGCTTTGGAGTGGTGGAGGCAGCTGACCACTCGAATCGGAAGTGGGAACGTAGCCGTGCAACATGTCGTGTTGTGGCAGCCAGGCGCAGGGCAAGGTGAAGCGCCCGTGCCGATGACATGGGAGTAGTTTGACCTTGCTCTTTGAGATTTCTTCAATCTCGTGAATGCCTCCACGGTTGCACATAACAAGCTGAAGCAGCTGAAGCAGACTGGCTTGGTCCAAGAGCACATGCATCAATTATTGGCACTGTGCTCAGAGATCAATGACATAAGCAAGTAGGTGATTGCGGACACGTACCATGACGGTTTGAAGATGAAGATTCAGCATACGCTGGCACTGAAAGGGATGATAGAGTTCCAGGAAATGGTTTCTTTTATTGAGTGCGTTGACGTGCTACGTTACCAAGGAGGGGGTTTCTTTGAGAAAAAGGAGAAGCTCCAGCATCGAACACAACATCTACAAACTGGCCCCATGGAGATCAGCGCAGTGCAAGGCGGCCAGCAGTAGAGCAAGCCGCGTGGTGGTAACTGTTGGATCTGCTGGAAGCCTGAGTACCACAAGATGGAATAAAAGAAGAAACAACAGGGTAGCAGTGAGTAGCGGATGGCCAACTACCGGGAAATCTTCATCCACATTACAGAACACCAGCCCAAGAAGTCCTTCAAAAATTAGGGAGCTGTCAAGTGTATTGCTATGGAGTGAAGGGAGCGGGAATATTCTGGAAATCCTCCTGAAAGCCAAATTTTCATTGGCTGGTTTTGTGGATGATGAAGGGCACCAAACTCACTGGCAGATAAAGGCCTTGCTGGATTGCAGCGTATCACATATTGCACATACATGATGGATGCCAAAAATGCCATTTTGGGATGTGACTGGCTGAATTGGTTGATTCCTGCTGTGAATTGCGTGTCCAGCCATGTGAAGGTGAAGAAAAGTAGAGGAAACATTGTTTGTTCACCATGGGCCGAGAAGGACTCCAAGGCGGGCAAGGTGCTTCTATTGAGTCATGTGCAGTTGAAGTTCTGTCAGCGCAAGGGAGACCAAGTGCACCTTGTGTGGGGGCGGAAGAAGGAAGTAGCTAAAAAGGTGGAAGTTTTGGCAGTAGAGCAAAGCAACAAGAAGATAAGCAGAAATTGTTAGTAGCAGAGCTCTCGAAAGGCATCAAGGGAGTGTTACATGACTATAGTGATGTGTTTCCTGTTGAGCTACCACAAGATTCACCAGCAAAGCGGGACATTGACCACAAATCTGAGCTGGTTTTGGGAGCAACTCCAATGGCGCATGCTACTTATTGCATGGAGGGACAACGGGCTGGGTGAGTTGAAGAAGCAGTTGGAAGAGCCAACAGAGTAGGGCCTTATCAGGCCGTCGGTATTGCCACATGCTTCACAGGTCCTCTTTGTGAAGAAAAAGACAGGGGAGCTGTGAATGCACGTGGACTACCGTGTACTAAAGAAAACAATGATGAAGAACCAGTACCCATTGCCAATGGTCGCGGAGCAGGATGTAGAGAAGATGGTGTTTTGGACACGGTACAACCATTTTGAGTACCTTGTGATGCCATTTGGGCTAACCAATACTGCTGTATTGTTCATGAGTCTCATAATCAGGGTCTTCCACCGTTACTTGGACTAGTTTGTGATTGTGCTCCTCAATTACATCCTCATCTATCCTCAAACTTCAGAAGAGCATCAGCGGCATTCTTAGCAGGTGTTGGATATTATTTTGAGAGAGAAGTTGTTGGTAGAGCACTCCAAGTGTGAGTTCAAGAAGAGGGAGGTGGAATTCCTTGGGCACATTGTAAGCGGCAAGGGTCTCGGCATGGATCTAAAGAAGGTGGAAGTAGAAATGTAGTGGCCGACAGCAGGGTGCATACATGACATCCAGGTAGCCCTTTGGTTTATCAACATCCACCAATAGTTCATCCAATGATACGTAGAAAAGGGTATCAGTGTTGACCTATGCACATCGAACATCGGCACATCAATGTGCATATGGGCGTATCAATGTGACCCCCCCCCACAATGGCCACCTTGGACCAGGGTTATGTATGTGGATGGGGGGGGGGGGGGGGGGGGGGGGGGAGGGAGGGGCAAGTTTTTCCTTAATTTGTAGCCTCTGCGTACATGATTGTCATTTTTTCACCAAAAAAAAATTCATCACCTGAAAATGCTCCATGTTACATTTTCCACAACAGAAACTTGTATCAGTTAGCCCTTGGGCGGAACTACCATGTTCCTTAGCCAATGATGTCATTCATAGTCATTCCATTGTTACATGATCTAGGCAAGTTGTGCCTTCAGCCATGATTTAAAGCGATATCAGTCAGTTACCATAGCATGATGAAAACAGCAGACGTACAGTTGGAAATAAGATGGATAGATCAGTACTTGAAAACAAAATTTGGCATGAGGAATCTGGGACAACGCATTGAAATGACATGGACTACTTTTCACTCCTCATGCACTTTCCAAGAATGGCAGCTTTGGCAGAGGCAGCCCTTGTTGTTGCTGCTTTGGCCCTCCTTGCAGCAACAACAACCTTATTGCTGTTTTTTCCTTTCCCAGATTTTTTGGTTTGCCGTGCATTGCCACCAGCACTTGCTGGTACTGACCCTTTAACTCCTGCACCTTCCTGTTCACATTCCTCTACGTCTTCAGTTTCTGCTGCGTCTGCTCTAGCACCTGCAGCACCATGTTCTCCTGCTCCATCACCACGTACAGTGCCCAAAGCACCTGCACCTGCACCATCTCCAGCTCCAGGACCAGCTGCTGCACCTCCCCCCTCTCCCACCACGGCTGGATCCTCCCATTCCTCCACCTCCTCCCTAATGCAAACGGACCTTGCAAAAGATGGACCATCATCAACCAAAACTGTCTGTACTACTGGCACCTTATGATTCTGCTGCTGCTGCTGCTGCTGCTGCTGCTGCTGCTGAGCTTCATTGTCTTTATCACCTTCCAAAAAGACCCACTCATCATCCTCCATCTCTTCTTTTGAGATCTCCTCCCTCTCTCCAACTGCTGACTCATCTGGCACATACTCCACAATGTTGCCCTCTTCCTCTCTGTCTGACTCATCCTGAGTCAGGAAGCTGTGGTCGCGTGTATGGCAGTTCTGCTGCCCCTGGTAATGCGTCCAAAGCCTCACATTCACACGCATCAGCGTTTCCAGTGTCTTCACGTGCAGCCAGTTCCTGCGTGCAGTGTGGATGAGCTGGTGTGTAGAAAACACCCGCTCACAGTTGAAGCCATTTATGGACAATCACCTGTGAAAAACACATTCTTCATACAATGTACATGTCAAATGTAAGCCTTTGGAGTTTTCATGGTAACTTTGTGGAAGTTACATTAGAATTCACTTTACTGCGTATGTTCATACATATTAGCATGTATTTTTATGGCTTAACATGCGAAAGTTCTTGGAAGGCTGGTAATCAAAATGTAAAAACTCAACAAAGAACATGCTTTCCTTTTCTACAAATCCATGTACATTTCCATTAAACAGACATACATTTGTCCTTAGACCTTAAAATGCTACTACTGCAAAGAATAAGAACGCCTATTCCTGGACGCGGAACTAGGAAGAGACACAATCAACACTGTGTTACTTCCGGGGTTAAGGGTTTTATTTTCTCTTTATTTTCTCTTTTACCCGGGCTCATGCTGGGCCCCGTAGTAGCCGGACCCAACAGGTTCCCTTCTATTGTAGAGGGGGATTTTGTATCCCCCACTCAAATCCCTTGCAAACCTTTTATAGATCCTCATATGTGTGGCGACGATCGACATCGTTGATCGTCGATTGTCGATTGTCATAGATCGGCGGTTGACGACGTTTTCCCCAGCATTGTCTCTGAATACCACTTTGTGTATTTTTCACGTGTCCATCAGATAAACATACCATAGAAACTCCCAATACACTTTACCCTTTTGGAGGGGGGGAGATCTCCAGCTCCCATGTCCACCCCCCCCCCCCCCCCCAAGTGTAAAGTGTATTGGAGGAGTGTCTATGATAAGTGTATCTGATGGACACGTGAAAAACACACTAAGTGTGTAGTACACTTAGTGTATTCAAGTAACGGTTGTGCGATACACAACCCAGCTACACAACCCCAATACACTCATCGCTTCTTGGGGGGGGGGGGATGGGGTCCCGACTATGTGGTTACCAATGTGCAATATGGTTTCCGCACGTATGGATGTCATCGACTAGTTGACGGTCGTAGATTGTCCATCGTCAGCTATGTATAGACGGTCAAATCGTACATTATGGATCGTTGATCTTCATGGATCAACGGTCGATGAGTGTTTCTTGACATCTTCTCAAAATACACTTTGTGTATTTTTCACGTGTCCTTCAGATACACTTACCATAGACACTTCCCCAATACAATTTAGCCTTTGGAGGGGGGGATCTCCCGCTCCCATGTCCCCCCCCCCCCCCCCCCCCAAAGGGTAAAGTGTATTGGGGGAGTGTCTACGGTAAGTGTATCTGGCGGACACGTGAAAAAAACACTAAGTGTTTAGTACACTTGGTTTTTTCAAGTAACGGTTGTGCAATACACAACCCAACTACACAACCACAATACACTCGTCGCTTCTGGGGGAGGGGGGGGAGATGGGGTCCCGACTATGAGGTTACCATTGTGCAATATGGTCCCCGCACATATGGATGTCATCGACTAGTCGATAGTCTTCGATCGTCGATTGTCATCTATGTATGGACGATCAAATCGCACATCGACGATTGTGGATTGTCATAGATCAACGGTCAATGAGTATTTTTTGACATCTTCAAAAGATACACTTAGTGTGTTTTTCACGTGTCCGTCAGATACACTTACCATAGACACTCCCCCAATACACTTAACCCTTTGGGGGAGGAGGGGGGGAGAAGATCTCCGGCTCCAATGTTGCCCCCCCTCCCCCAAACATGTAAAGTGTATTAGGAGAGTGTACATGATGTGTGTATCCGACGGACATGTGAAAAATACACTACGTGTATAGTACACTTAGTGTATTCAAGTAACGGTTATGCAATACACAACCCAGGTACACAATCCCAAGACACTCGTCGCTTCTGGGGGGGGGGGGAGGGATGCCACCGACGAAGAAACACAACAAATCCGGAAGTACACTCGTTATGAAGCTTCTTTTATTTTGTACCCTACAGTTCTGAACGTAAACACCTACTTTACAAAGGTAACCAATCAGAAAGTATGAAGACATGTATACGTCTACTATACATTAAGACCGGAATATCATACAATTTTTTTCCCCTTGCTAAACAAGTACATGATTTCCCCAGGCACAAGTAACATATGCATAGCTTTCCAAGTGAACTGAAGATGAATACCTCTCTATACAACTTCGTGGAAACTTCCTTACATTGGGTACCTAGCACACTAAATGTGCCGTGTATGAAAAGCCCCTGATTAACCATACCTCGTCCGAGGATGCGCATGGCTGGGCCAACAGCTTCATGGCCAGGCTGCACAGGTTTGTGAGGTGGGCCAAGTGGGGACAGGCCCACTAATAGGAGGGCGTCACCTTACCCACCACCCGGGCCACTGCTGCACGTGCCTTATCTTTCAGCAGCTTGGTGGCAAGGGGCACGACCTCCACAGTCACTTTTCCAAGTTGAAACGCCTTCAGCTCCTTCTGCAGGTCATCATGATTAGCTGCCGGCATCAGCGCGTCCACCACATGCGCCCACACCTGCACCATGCTGAAGTTACCACTGAGGCCGTTCCGAAAGTGGACAGGATGCACACAACGTGCTGCTGCATATAGGAGGCGACTCATCTCCTCGGTCTAGCACCTGAAGAGGCTGGCCATTGCAGCCTTTACGTTCTGGGCAGCCATCTTGGCCGGCTTCCTCCCCTTGCCTTTGGCCAGTGCCTTCATGTCAGCCATGGCATCCAGTAGTACCTCGTAAATGTTTCCAGAAGTGCCACCTGGACTGTCAGCAACACGGAGTGCCGTGAAAAAGGGGTTAAACAGGTCACGCAGCTGTTGGACTTGCAGCCAGATGACATGGTGGTGCACAATCTTGCAGATTGCCTTCTTCCTGTCCTTTAAGGCAACGTCTCTCTGCCCACCCATCTCTCTCCAGCTGCAGGAGTTCAGAAGCCTAAGCAAAAATGGCCTCATGTCTAGCAGAAGTTGTAGCATGCTGTGAGCACTTGAAAACCGCGTGTCGCACTTGGTGAGAAAAACATGTCCACCTGACTGAGCCTTCAACCAGTTCCTGGGCATGTCATTATTCCAAAAAAAAGCTCACAACTTTCTCTGCTCTGGACAACACTCCCGCACCCCACCCTGTCTTGCACATGTCTTTCATGACAAGGTCCACGTTGTAGGCAAAACACCCCTGCCACAAGATCCCCGGATACTTCCCTTTGAGGTTGTCAAAACGCTTTCTTGCTCACGGAGTTATTGTCACAGACAACCGAGACAACGTTGCTCATGCCCACTTCTTCAACTGCGGCCTTGATCATGGCAGCGATGTGGTCTACATTGTGCACCAGCCCACTGGCGTCGTGGATGAAAACGTGGTAGCTGCCTTTGGCGTTGACAGCCATCACGTTACATATTGGCCACTGCTGCACGTCTGCCCACTCGTCCATGGCGAGGGTCAACCCGTAGATCGTCCAACTCTGCTTCAGTGGCGCATCTGCATTCTCCAACATTTCGTCGAGCTTAAGCACAAGGTCCTCCACCACCCGCGACCTGGCAGGCAGCCTGAAGCTGCTATTGGTGGCCCTTGCGGTGCGGATGATCTCAACAAGCAGGGCTTTACTGCAGAAGGAAATTTCCAGCCCCTCGTCTGCCATGAACTTGATCACCGCCAGCTGACACAGGTTGTTGGCTGCGGTGTCACAGTGAGGGCACATGCTGGTCTGCAAAATATTCTTGTTCTTCAAGTTGTGCAGCAGATTCTGTTCCTGTTATTCATGCAGCACTTGACGTGCTTGATGCAGCAGTAGCTGCTGCTGTTACTGCCGTTGTAGACGGTGCGCTGGCTACTGGTGCTGCTACTACTGCTGGAGAAGCTCATCAGCGGCAGCCTCCTTCCACTACTGTTGGGATGGAGGTAAGATCAGGTCATCTTCTTCATCTTCCATGGGCATGCCGGCATGCTCAAGGGCAGCACCCCTCTCGAGTTGTTCAAAAAGCCTTGTCCAGGCCACAGGCTTGGCGCTGGTGCCCCAGCTCTTGCCGATGCCATTGTAGAGACGCGGACAGGGTGGCATCCAGCCATGCGGTGGACGGGGCTTGCGCTCAAGACCAAGGACGTCACCTGGCAAGGCTGGTGGATGCGGGCACAGGCCGACGTTCCCATTCATCTCCCCAAAGTGACCTCTGATCCGGTCACAGGTACCAAACAAGGTGATGCCACACAAACCGCATGAACATCCCAGCTTCTTCGAGATGGTCGGCACTGGAAGGCAGTGCCGAGCGAGTGCTAGTGTGAGAGAGTTGCCTTGCAGAGGGTGAACCGGGGCAGGATTGAAGTCCGGCGTGACAAACCAAACAGAGGATTGGATTCGGAGGAACGGCTAGAGCTACCCCAGGACAAGGGCACAAGGCTGCCCCTATGGGATGGCATCTTGTCCTGCCACAACAAGGCTAGGTAGCCTTGCTGCAGCTAACTGTGGAACACGACCAGCTAGCAGAGACCAGCTTATTACTGGCATCCGGAGTACGATGATGCGCAACAGAGGCTGTGTTGAAAAATTGCCCCTCCGCATGCCCAAGTGCGGCGCTGGGAGGCGCTGACGAGCCGCCAGAAAATGGAAACTCCGCTCCGGCGGATCTGGCAACTCGACGTTTGCTTGGATCCTCAAATTGAGGATTGCCCCTAAAAGTTGACAAGTCGCTGAATCCGGTGGAAGTTGTTTCGCTGAAATCAGACAAATATCGAGGGAGATATGGCTTTCCAAAGTTGGGGTATACGCAGCGGCTCTGGGAGCCAGCTGCGACTCGAAATCCGGTCGATAATCGACCGGACCAATTAACAAAAAATACCATGTGGAGAAAATGCTCCGATAGGCCTGCCGAGGCGTCCGGTGGATGATCCACCTGATCCGGCGGATCATCCACCGGATCCAGTAGTGCAGGCTGTTACTGAGGGACTTCGCCAAAATCCTGGCTCGACGTCCGAAACTCAGTAGTACGCTTTGTTACTCGGGGACTAAGTCAAAATTCTGACTGCAGGTCCGCGGACAGGTTTCGAACCTCGTCACACCCCATCACCAAACACGACCCAAAAGCGGGTAGGGTGCGTGGAAACAGTGCAGGGGACCCCCACACCATGTGCAATGGTGTATGCGCCTCGGGAAAGGTGCTTCGCACGTGAACGAAGGCGCCATGGCTAGTGGCGGCGTCAGGCTTCTGTGGTGGGTGAGACCTGCGCTTCGGCAAGCATAACTTGAGCTACGCTTGGCCGAATCACGCGAGGTTTGGTGCGCTGGAAAGCTCATGACTAGCCCTATAAATGTTGTGATCATGTCTATGTTCAAAAACTAACGTAAAACGACGTTATTCCCTTCGCAAAATGACTGTCTCGAAATTCCTACTCACATAGCGTGAGGCGACCAGAAAGCTCACGGTCAGTCTCAGATTCGCCCAAAACAGTAGACGTGAACCACTAGAGATGATCAGACAAACGTCGGGACCGCACCAAGCGGATCTCATCCTGACAAAGGATTATGGGCCCACAGGTCTGAACGCCTCCAACGTTCACGTCTTCCGCAGCGCATGGGATCGTCATCTTGGACGTCGCCGTGAAGTTCAGAGAACTCGTCGGAGTAGCAGCTGCACACATGGCGCAGAAGGAGACGCAGCCAATTTAGAAGTATGCGGGCGGCCCGGGATTCGAGCTATGGAGGTGGTACTTCGAACTGCACCTCGCGCATAAGGGGCTGCTGGATGTCATGTTGGGAAAGGAGGTGCTCACAGAGGCGACTGCTACGGACGCGGAGAAACAGGCCTTCGAAAAGAAGAACACGGAGGCGCTCATGCTCCTGGTGTCCGGGACAGCCGAGTCGCAGTGGGGCTACTTCCAAGGCTGCAACGTGCCGAAGCTTGGGAAAAACGCTGTGCCATCCACCAATCCAAGTCGCTCGCGAACAAAATCTTCGCGATGAAGCGACTCCTCACGGTGAGAATCGAGGAGGGAGATGATGTCATCTCCGCCATGCAGCAGATCGAGTCGCTTGCCTCGCAATGCAATGACGTGGGGTGGAAGATCGACACACAGCTGCAGGCGATGGCCCTCCTCATGGCCTTACCTGACAGTTGGGGTCCACTCATCACCGTCCTTGGAGGATGGTCGGAGGACAAGCTCACCTATGGCGCGGTCGCAGAGTACATCCGTAACGAGGCGCAGCGTTGGAGCTGCGGGGAGTCCTTGTCTTCCTCATCGGCCCTCGTCACCAAAATGCGCGGTGGCGGAAGCGGGGGCCGAGGAAGTGGCGGAAAGGGCGGCGGCAAGAAGAGCGCCAAGAAAGGTGCGTGCCGCAACTGCGGCAAGGAGGGCCATTGGGCCCGTGAGTGCCCGGAGGAGGCGAAGACCGGCGGCAAAAACAGCAAGGGCAGGTCGCTCCTCAACGGCAACAAGAACCACTTCCTCAAGAAGGCCAACAGGCGGTGCCTGGATTCCGGGGCCGAGGAGCACACCCAAGTCGAGAAGGTGGGGTTCGTCACCTACGAGAAGTCCTCCAAGTCAATGGTGGTCGCGAATGACAAAGTCGAGCCGGTAGCGGGCCAAGGCGACGTGGAGGTGGAAGTCGTGGTGGGCGGTAAGAAGGAGCTGTGCACAATTTGTGATGTACAGCACGTCCCCGGCCTGGCTGACATTTTGAGTGTCAGCCGCTTGACGGACAAACGGTATGAGGTGCTCTTCCGCAAGAAAGGCGCAGTGGTACGCATCGACGGCGACGGCGAGGGCGTCCTGGAGGCGAAGCGCGAGGGCGGTCTCTACATCGTGGAGACCAAAGTGGTCCCTGCGGCATCCGATGCAGCAGATTCGCAGGAGCGCGCTGTCAACATGGCCAAGGGAGGAAGCGCTGATCTGGAGCTCTGGCACCGACGGTTGGGGCATTCGACGCCCGCAACTGTTAAGGAGATGGCAAAGCACGACATGGTGCGCGGCCTCGTCATCGACGGTGCAGACGCCGTAGCAGATGCAGCAGCGCACAAAAAGTGTGAGCCTTGCATTTTGGGTAAGGCGCGACGCAAGCCATTCAACGAGAACGTGGCTCGCGCAAAGGACCTGCTGGAGGTCGTGCACAGCGACGTGTGTGGACCGTTCAAAACGCCGTCAAACGGCGGCTTCAGATACTTCGTCGCCTTCATTAACGAATAGAGTAGGAAGCTCTACGTGTACTTCATGAAGCGGAAAGGCGAGGTCCTGGACCGGCTGAAGGAGTACGTCGCAGCGGTGGAGAGGCAGACTGGCCGGAAGGTCAGAGCGCTACGCATCGACAATGGCGGAGAGAACGTGGGCTGCAGCGGGTGGATGAAGCAGCAGGGCATCAAGTGGGAACCCACTACGCCGTACTCTCCACAATCCAACGGAGTGGCGGAGCGGGCGAACTAGACGTTTCTCAACATGGTGCGGACCATGCTTGTGGATGCGGGGTTGCCGCGAGGTTTCAGGGCGGAGGCTGTGCGTACAGCGAGCTACACCATCAACCTCACCCCAACAGCAGTGCTGAAGGGTAAGGGTGGCTGGAAGACGCCGCAGGAGGTTTGGAGCGGGCGCAAGCCAAATGTGGCGCACCTGAAAGTGTTCGGGTGCAAGGCGCACGTGATGGTGCAGGCGGCGCAACGACGCGACAGCAAGCTGGAACCGTGGGCGAAGTCATGCTTGTTCTTTGGCTACGAGAGCGCGCAAAAAGCGTATCGGCTCTGGGACCCGCGCACTCAAGAGATCATCCGCAGCCGTGATGTCGAGTTCAACGAGCAGCAGAGCTTCAGCAGCAGCAGCAACGACATGAGCGTCGAGAACACTCCAAAACAGGGGGAGTGGTTCCAGCTCCTTGACTACAAGGAGGAGCCGGCGGACGCGGAGGTCGATGATGCGGCGTCGGAGCGCGGCGGTGCAGCAGGAGCAGTAGCCGACGAAGATGCAGCTGGGCTGGAGATCCAACGGAATGATCCGTCGAAGGAGGCACCGCGGGTGCCGAAGCGCGCACTCTCGGCAGAGATCGTGTCGGGCGTCGGAGAAAAATCCTCAGGACGCGCCGCCCGTCCGGTTCATGGTTCACCGGAGCGAGAAGAATCCTCGGGAAGCCGTCCGGTCAATGATTCACCGGAGCGGGCTGAGTCGGAAGGATCGCAGCAGAGCGACGAGACGCTGCCAAGACTACCGCGCCGTAGCGGGAGGCAACGGAGAGCAGGGAAGCGTTTCAACGCAGGCACCGGTCAATGGATCGGCATGACACGGTGCATGCTGGCTGCATCAACAGAGCAAACGACCGTGCAAGAGGCGCTTGCGCGGCCCGAGGGAAAGCAGTGGGACACTGCAATCAAGTCGGAGTTGGCGTCAATTGCAGAAAACGACACGTGGCAGCTGGTTGACAGGCCGAAAGACGCCAAGGTCATCGGCTCCAAGTGGGTCTTCAAGACCAAGTTCACAAAGCAAGGTGTGGTTGACAAGTACAAGGGGCGGCTCGTGGCGAAGGGGTACGCACAGCGTAAGGGCGAGCACTACGATGAGGCGTTCATCCCCGTCGCCAAGTTCACAAGCATCCGGGCGATCCTTGCGGTGGCAGCCGCGAAGGACATGGAGCTCCACCAAATGGACGTAAAGACGGCCTTCCTCAATGGCATCATCGACAAGGAAATCTACATGGAGGTGCCGGAGGGGGTGGAGGCACCGGAAGGCAAGGTGTACAAGCTGCGGCAGTCCTTGTACGGGCTAAAAAAATCGCCCCGATGCTGGTACCGACAGATAGACAGCTTCATGGCACAACTCGGCTTCAAGCGCTGTGAGGCGGATCACAGTGTGTATGTGCGGCGCAGCAAGAAGCTCCATCAGATTGTCGCACTCTACGTGGACGATCTGATCTTGTGCTCCTCAGACCTACCGAGCCTACAGGAGCTGAAAGAGCAGCTGAGCAGCAGGTTCCAGATGTCGGACATGGGGGAGCTGGAGTTCTACCTCGGGGTGAGCATTACGTGGAACCGGAGGGCGCGCACGCTTGAGCTGGGGCAGGCCAAATACGTGGCCGAGGTGCTGAAGCGGTACGACATGGAGGACTGCAAACCAGTGTGCAGTCTTGTCTCCACGACCTATGAACTGAGTGCGGCAATGGCGCTGCAAACAAAAGAAGAGCGGGAGGATATGGCAGGGGTGCCTTACCAATCGGCGGTGGGCAGCCTCATGTACGCCATGGTGGGGACTCGACCAGACCTGGCCTACGCGGTGGGCCAAGTGAGCAGGTACGTGGCCGATCCAGGGCCAGTACACTAGCAGGCGGTCAAGCGCATCCTCCGCTACCTACAGGCGACGCGGCACGCGCGCCTGAGGTTCGACGGCAAAGGGCGGGTGGACCCTTTGCGTCTGGTCTGCTAGACGGATGCAGACTACGCTGGCGATGTGGACAAGCGGAAGTCCACATCCGGCTACGTGTTCTTCCTTGCTGGTGCAGCGGTCTCGTGGCGCAGCAGGAAGCATGACTGCATCGCCACCTCCACAGTGGAAGCTGAGTACATCGAGCTGGCCGAGGCGGTCAATGAGGCGGTGTGGCTCCGCAGGTTGCTGGGGGAGCTGGGCGTGCCGCAGCTGGAGCCTACGGTGGTGCACGAGGACAACACCGGCTCAATCTCGCTGACCAACAACCCGACGCAGCACAGGAGGACGAAGCACATTGACGTGCGTTATCACTACGCACTAGACATGGTTGAGAAGGGGCAGGTGGTGCTGCAGCACTGTAGCACGCACAGCATACTTGCAGATTGCTTGACCAAAGCGCAACCCGCAGACCGGCACGCGATGAGCGTGGCCGGACTTGGGATGACCAGCTATGATGGGCTGGAGGGCGCAGCGGAAGATGAGTGAGAGCAAGCAGGAGCAGTGGGCATGGCAGGTGCAAGGGGGAGAATGTTGAAAAATTGCCCCTCCGCATGCCCAAGTGCGGCGCCGGGAGGCGCTGACGAGCCGCCAGAAAATGGAAACTCCGCTCCGGCGGATCTGGCAACTCGACATTTGCTCGGATCCTAAAATTGAGGATTGCCCCTAAAAGTTGACAAGTCGCTGAATCCGGTGGAAGTTGTTTCTCCGGAATCAGACAAGTATCGAGGGAGATATGGCTTTCCAAAGTTGGGGTATGCGCAGCGGCTCTGGGAGCCAGTTGCGACTCGAAATCCGGTCGATAATCGACCGGACCGAGTAACAAAAAATACCATGTGGAGAAAATGCTCCGATAGGCCTGCCGAGGCGTCCGGTGGATGATCCACCTGATCTGGCGGATCATCCACCGGATCCAGTAGTGCAGGTTGTTTCTGAGGGACTTCGCCAAAATCCTGGCTCAACGTCCGAAACTCAGTAGTACGTTTTGTTACTCGGGGACAGTCAAAATTCTGACTGCAGGTCCGCGGACAGGTTTCGAACCTCGTCACACCCCATCACCAAACACGACCCAAAAGTGGGTAGGGTGCGTGGAAACAGTGCAGGGGACCCCCACACCATGTGCAATGGTGTATGCGCCTCGGGAAAGGNGCCAAAATCCTGGCTCGACGTCCGAAACTCAGTAGTACGCTTTGTTACTCGGGGACTAAGTCAAAATTCTGACTGCAGGTCCGCGGACAGGTTTCGAACCTCGTCACACCCCATCACCAAACACGACCCAAAAGCGGGTAGGGTGCGTGGAAACAGTGCAGGGGACCCCCACACCATGTGCAATGGTGTATGCGCCTCGGGAAAGGCGCTTTGCACGTGAACGAAGGCGCCATGGCTAGTAGCGGCGTCAGGCTTCTGTGGTGGGTGAGACCTGCGCTTCGGCAAGAATAACTTGAGCTACGCTTGGCCGAATCACGCGAGGTTTGGTGCGTTGGAAAGCTCATGACTAGCCCTATAAATGTTGTGATCATGTCTATGTTCAAAAACTAACGTAAAACGACGTTATTCCCTTCGCAAAATGACTGTCTCTAAATTCCTACTCACATAGCGTGAGGCGACCAGAAAGCTCACGGTCAGTCTCAGATTCGCCCAAAACAGTAGACGTGAACCACTAGAGACGATCAGACAAACGTCGGGACCGCACCAAGCGGATCGCATCCTGACAGGCTGTGGACCGTGTGTCTCTTCAATCATGGGAAATTGAAATTGTGCTCAGAAGAGTCAAAATGTGTGACATGCTTCAACATCCGCAAACTGTCGGTACGACTTTGCACATGTATATAATGCTTCATGTAAATCCAGTTCAAATGTTTGACGTGAAATGTAAATGTATGATGTCCAAAATCTCAAACCGCATCATTGAATGTCCACACTGGAACCTCGTATGCACGAATAATGGCATGACACAGAGGCACAGACAGGGCACAAGATCTAACAAGATTCTGCATGCCAGCATAGCGATTGATAGATATGTATGATATCTTCTTACTGGTCAATGTGAGGAATCTGTGCCAAGCCCACCGATTGAAGATGGATGTATGCCACATCATGAGCTGTCCAACGTGGACTGCAGAGTGGTGCAACCTGCAAGGAACGAACCACATGCAGGTGCAGAAGAAAAACATTGGAAGAATGGTTGAGCACGTGTTCTGGCGACAACTTGTGTGTGCGCGAACACACGTTCATGCAAAATTTGGGAAAGTGACCGCGGCCCACATCAATGCCACATTGATGTGGACAGCGGTGCCACGGCCAATGTAATGGGGTCACAATTGTCTAAGAGGTCAACACTGAAGGGTATACCACTAATCCAGCTGCTAAGGAAGGGTCATCAATGGGAATGGGACACGAAGGAGGAGAAGAGCTTTGAAGAGCTCAAGTCTGCAATTGTTGATGCTCCAGTCCTGGTGTATCCAGATTCATTCAAGGCATATGTCATGACAATGATAAAAAAAATGCATTATTGGGACAGTCCTGATGCAAGAACATGGAAAGGGGCCGCAGCCAATTACGTAAATGTCTTGCAAGCTGTGAGGTACGGAGCTAAGCTACATAGTCCATGAAAAGAAGATATTGGCTGTGATCCATGTCTTCAAGTATTGGAGGTGCTACCTCGAGACGTGATGTTGCATGGTCTACGTGGACCATTACGCCCTTAAGTACCTGAAGACACAACCAAACCTCACTCACTGAAAAACTCACTACGTGGAGTTCTAGGAAGGAATCTTTTATTATGAAATCCAAAACAAGTCTGGGGAGGTAAATCTGGCATATCCTCTGTCTCAGAGGCTTGACTTGAGCCTCAATGTCATCTTAGTGCTAATGGGATCTCTTTTCATGCTTAGCCTATTCAAGCACGGACCGGGAGTTCAGGGTGGTGCGCTAAAAAAAACTGTGGGATAGATTTTATTGGCGAAGGAGATAAGACCAGAGGATTGGTGTGCCAAACTATATGCCTTTGTTCCAGTTGCCGTTGGAGGGGGTGCATGACACCCACTACTTGGGTCAATTTGGCTCTCACAAAATACTCAAAAACTTGGCATGCCAATGTTGCTGGTCATCAATGGGGACTGAATGCAAGAGGTTTGTGAGCAATAAAGATGTGTGCCAACACATCAAGGAGTGGAGGACCAAGCCACCTAGAGAGGTGCAACCATTGCCTGTTCTTGAGAGGCCATGGACAGACATCTCGTTTGACTTCATTGGTGGGTTGTCTGTGATGCAACAAGGCAACAACACGGTGTTGGGGATGGTGGATTGGTTCTCCAATATGGCACGTTTCATCGCATGTTTGAATTGTATCATGGTTTCTGGGACAACTCAGCTCCTCCTCACTCACGTCATCAAGTTACACAAAGTGTTGCTGTCGGTGGTCTCAAATCACAATCCACACTTCACTTTGCGGTTTTAGAGAGATCTCAGGGAAGCTGGACACGCGGTTGCAGCTGACCACAACAGACCAGCCACATAGCGATGTGTAGACAGAGCACATGAGCCAGCATTTGGAGAAGTTGCTACAGAGCATGGTCCCATGAAGCTCGGTGTGGCAGAGTTTGCCTACAACTCAGCGACGTCAGGAACAACAGAAAAGTCACCGTTTGAGGTGGTCTGTGGCCACCAGCCACTGAGTCCAGCCACACTTGCTAGGGAAACATCTCTTCTGGATGTGCAACAGATTGCTGAGAGATTTTCCACCACCTGGGACGTGGTGCGGCAATGGCTATTCAAGGTGTAGTAGTAGTAGTAGTAGTAGTAGTAGTAGTAGTAGTAGTAGTAGTAGTAGTAGTAGTAGTAGTAGTAGTAGTAGTAGTAGTAGTAGTAGTAGTAGTAGTAGTAGTAGTAGTAGCATAAGCACTAAGAAAATAAGCATTGATCTGCGGAGGAGTTCCAAGTGGATGATCGTGTGATGCTGAACTATGTGAACCTTCAGTTGATGGAGCCCAAAGCTCAAGTCATGTTGGGTGGGTCCATTCCACATTCTTTGAAAAACGTTCAGCTGTGTCTTACAAGCTAGAGCTACCAGCTCACTACACCATCCATCTGGTGTTTCACATTTTCCTGCTTCGTGCAGATTGCGATCCTAACACCTTCTTCAAGGGCCTCGGGACAGCTCCACCTCCTACTTTCTGGGTTGAAGGTAGTGAGGAGTTTGAGGTGGAGAAGTTTTTGGAAGACCGCCAGAGGGGACATCGGTGTGAGTTTCTGGTGCAGAGGAAGGGATACCTGGCTGAGCACAACACATGGGAACCAGAAGCCAACTTCAATGTTAGGGTTACCAACACTGTTCTCCAAGAGCATCTCAAGCACACCGGGGCATTGTGCCTTTTTGGGAGGAGGGTGAATGTAACAAGGTGTTCCTATTTTCATAGGGACACCTTGTTAGGGCCTCGCATGAGATTTGGAAGCATTTGGGTCTCTTCTGATTTTCAACAATTGGACTCACAGATGAGCTTGACTTCGCTCGACCAAAGACACAAGGAGGAGGATGATCGAGTGAGCGAGCGAGCAAGCGAGCGAGCAAGCAAACGAGCAAGCAAAAGAGCAAGCGAGCGAGCAAGCGAGGGTCAACTTTGCCTACAGCTTGCATGGAACTCCAAACATGCCATGCGAGGATGGATTTCACCCTCCTGGTGTGTAGCAGAACGGTAACGCTACCTCCCAAGGGATATATCCCAGCGGTGGACCCCCAACAACGGGCACGGACAATGATGACAGTAGAACCGACGACTGCAACCATGCGACGGTCACAGTATTCCAGTGGCATGCACAACATGGTGATCGGAATTACCACTGGGACTAATAGGCTGTGACAGCGGGAGGCGTTGGAGTGACGAGGCGGCTTGTCGGAGCACCGCGCATCCACCGCGAAGACGGATGTGACTCAAGACACCTCTGATCTGGACAGATCAACGGCCGGGGACTTCTCGCACTGGCCATTAGGTGCAAGTAGGGCACCGTGTACAGGAGTAAGTAGCTTGTTGTTGCAAGCTAGGAGAGCACTAGGCTAGACCTAGGACTATTCAGCCGGACAATACAAATACCCTGAACATTTCTCATTGTAATGAACCTGTGCCTTTTCAGCTCTAGCTTCTAGAATATCTCCAAGTCTATCTTTCCACTTCGGTTGTGCTCTCCACACACTGAGGCTTGATCTCCAGAGAGCGCAGACTCTCACAAGATTGATTTCCCCCAACGAGTAGATCTGGGACTGTCGCCAGCCTCACAAATCGTCATGGAATCTAGGGGCAATGGAGAGAGTCCATGAGTAACAAAGCAACAAGAAACAAGCAACATGCCCAGCGATCAGCAAGCCAAGAATGATGAAATTCATGTTTCATGAGGGGGTATCCTAGAGCAGTGTTGCGATGAAAGAAAGACATGGCCGAGAGAGAAGAGGCTACCATGGTGAGCCCAAGAGCGTGGAGTCAGGCTCCCTTGATGTTGGGATGTGGGGAGGAGCAGTGGGAGCATGCTCAGTGGAGGGGGTGGAGTCACTGAGACTTGGGCCATGAGAGGTGGATCCCTGAGAGGAAGCCAGCGACTGGTGACCCTGAGAGGGTTGGCCTCTGTGGACATAAGGTGACAAAGCAGGAGTATGCAGCATCAAGGGCTGCTCTGGGAACAAATATGGGAGATGGGAGGAGACAGTCGACATAGGGGACATGACATCGGTCTGTTGGGAGACGAGGCAGTGGCTGTCGAGAGGAGAGGTGCTGAGGTGGAAGTTAGTGTAGGATAGGAGGAGGAGGCAATTGAAAAGTGGGGGGATGCAAGTGGTGTGAGAACATCTACATGAGTAGAGGGACGGTCTGATTGGATCTGGGCCGAGGGTGCGACAGGTACAGATGGTACAGACCCTCCTGTAAGCAAGAAATCAGGACAAGGTAGGACGGAGAACCAAGATGAGACAGGTCACACTCAAACACATCCTTGAAGAAGAGAGCATCCCAAGACTCAATGATTCAACGATGAATGGGTTCCCAGAAGTTCCACGCCTTGAAGAAAGATGACACACTAAGAAAGACACACTTGCAGTCACGGGAGGAGAGCTTGCTCTCACGATGGTCATTGGGAAGCCAGATGGCAACAACAGAGTCACAGACGTGAGCAAGATGCAGGTCAGAATGACGACCTGTCCAGCATTCAGAGGGAATGACATGACAAGGGAGAGGAGCTAAGAGAATTCTATTCCACACCATGTCATGCAAGGCATGGCCTCAAAGGAAAATAGAGGAGATTAGCTGGAGGTCAAGAGGAGAGAGCACACACAATTGGCAAGAGTGTGTTACCAACTCTTAGAGACACCATTTTTCTGGGGCGTGTGTGGAGCAGAGGGCTCCATGCGGACACCATGAGACTAAAGAAAGTGGGAGATAGGATCAAAGAACTCAGCACCATGGTCGCAACGGAAAACCGTAAGCTGTCATTGATAGGCTCATTCATTCTGATAAATCTAGGACTAAAGAACATGTGACATCATGATTATGCTGCAAAGCAAACACCCAATGGTAACGGAAAATTTTATCAGTGAGGCATGGCATGTAGCTGCTCAAATCGCCAAGGAAGTCTTGGGAAAGTGATCCCATCATATCGGCATAGATACGATCAAAAGGGTGTGTGGTCATAGACTACGAAATGCTGAACGGAGAGCGGCACATCTTGTTTTTATCACAGTCGAGAAAGTCAGCAGAGAAAATTAGAGGAAATGTGGCAGAACCAAGACCAATTGTAGGCTGTGTGTGCAGCATGCAAGCAATGGCCACAATGAGGATGTGGCAGAGATAATGATGCAAGAGACGTGTGCGGCCGCAGAACAAGAAGGGGGGAATGTGGGCAAGGGCAGAGGCAGTGGAAGACGAGGGTACAGACAGAGGAACCCAGAAAACACAATCAAAACGAAGCCTGCAAAGAGTGACCCGAATCAAGGAATGATTTGAAACTGTCCCAATGCCGCGGCTTGACACAAAGTCCGTGCCCTGATCATCTAGGGTAGTTACAGTCAGTAGGTTGACCTCAAAGTCAAGAACGTATAGAATATCAGGAAAGAACAGGTCCCCACCAGGACCACGAAAGAAAAAGAAAACCAGCACCGTGAACAGGGAGAAGCTGGCTGGAGCAAGTGCGGGAAAAGCGAATAGAGCCAACATGACCAAGAGAAATGAAGGAAGATCTGTACGACGTCATGTGATGGGTGGCCCCTGAATGAATGGTCCGGAAGTCACCGGGTACCTGAGCAGAGGAAAGCACGAGGCAGACAACAACGGTGCCAGACCGTGGAACGAGAGAAGATGAGGGGAACACACGACAAAGAGGCAGCGTTTAAGGCTGCTAGTCCTCAATCCATGGGTGATCATCAAGCATAAACCCATTCATAGCCCCAGACAATGTACCACAAAGGGCTCCACTGGACTCTCAGACAGAATTAGGAGACAGGCCCACCACACTCGTAACCCCTTGATCACAGAGCTGAAGCAGCTCGGAGATGCGTCGCTCTAAATCACACTCCTTGTCAGAGTGCAAATCAGGACGATGCTTGCTGGGACGGGAATCAGAGAAGCGTCCACTGTCACAAGACTAGGTGGGTGAATTCTAGTGTGTAGAGGGCGGCCCGTAATAGGAGGGTGCAGTGGCAGGAGGCACCAACCCCCAAGAGGGGGACAGGGTAGCAGGCTGCTGCTGGGAGGCAGCGTCTACACTGCATGCAGCCAAAGAAAAATTCGAAGATGAGGTGGATTGAAAAGCCACTGTGGCGGTGGCTGTGGCGGCCACTGAACTGCAAATTTCCAGTGCAAGCCCGGTGGGAACGCATTGCTGAGGCAAGGTAGGCATCGTGACGGGGGGCCAAGAACTTAGGTGTAATTTTTTTTTATCCTCCATAGTTATAGCATGTGACTGCACTAGGAGCCGAGAGGGTGTCAGATAGCCTCCCCCCATGCCCCCTTCCCTTATCTCTGCCACGGCCCTGGCTATCACTACTGCGACCAGCTCCCTGGTTGGACTGCGTAACGGCGTTGGGTGCGGTAGAGGCGGCTGAGGAAGAAGAGGTGGTGGACGGAAAAGAGGAGAAACAAATGGTCATAGTAGTCATAGGGATGTGGTGTAGGTGCTTGTTTTGTAGGCTGCTCTACCAGTTGGTGAGATAGGCAGTCGTAAACTCATAGAGGGAACCAATGCCAGGAGGAGAGTCGGATGGCACAGGCTCAGATGCAAGATACTCAAGCTCAGCTGCTGGAACATCCAATAGAGGTCAGACAACTCGAGGATCTGGCCAGTCACAATGGAGAGAAAGGCTGACAGCTGGCCAAAAGTGGCTTTTCCCAAATCTCGCAACAATCACAGGCTGCATGCCCAATAAGCATCAGAAATCCCATCTGTATGCATTTGAAACCGGTTGAACTGCACAGTCAAAGCACCCTGGGTGGCATGCCTAGTGACAGTCTTGGTGTGCATTGTGCAATGTCAGCATTGTACATACCAATCTTGTGGGTGATGTTGTGGGGGCCAGTGAGAATGAAGGCTCGTGCAGCGCGAGAAACTTCAGTAGGTTTGGGAACATAAGGAGGGAAAGCAGGAGGATGAGCAGGGGAGTAGTACTCCCACAGGAGCTCGCCTTGTGCCATTAAGCTGAAGCGGGTTCCCTACAAGGAGCAGAAGAATACGAGATAAAATGAGGTGGAGAAACTTCAAATTCCTTCTGGTGTTGTGGCAGCAGAGCGTGAGCAAGGGTGGCGTCATATTGCACATGAGGCAATGCCGTAAAATCACTTGCTCCACCCTTTGCACCAGAGGAGCCGGCGGAGGATTCAGCGACCACAACAGGCATAACAGCAGCAATACAGGGAAAGGAGTGGAGATGCTCCATAAATATGTCAACCACAGCAGTGGTAATCTCTGTCTTGACGTCAATTTCCCTCTGCAATTCGTCCTTAACTTGATGGCGAGCAGCCTTGGCCTCACTAAGAGCATCGGGGAGGACCTCAATGGTCTCTTGTGGTCCAGGAATGATCAGTGGACGTGGAGATGACGGACATGGATGAGATGTGTGATGTACAAAGTGGTGAATACACAGATGAAGGAAGAGAGGGA
>SZWC01015172.1:8292-26680 GCA_023375785.1 Penium margaritaceum
CACACACACACACACACACACACACATACTCACACACGCATGCATGGACTCATGCATGCATGCATGCATGCAAGCATGCATGTACACATGCATGCAAGCATGGACATACGCACACCCCTTTGCATGTACCCCGACAAAGGTTCACACATGCTCGCGTAGATCTAGGTGTATGCAGAGCACCAGGTCTCCTCACTTGTCTTGAAGTTAGTTTCAGTCCCTGGGGAGTAGATCATCTTTCAATCAACAACATCATTGTGGACCAGGACGAGAGATAGGGGAGTGGGACCACGGACAACCTTGGCCTCATTCTTGTACTTAGGGTTCTTTGGGCACATGACCTCTTTGCATGACAGATTAATTCAGTGGGTGAAATTGTAACCCTCATTTACCCCCTGTTTACGGAAATTCCCATGCTGAAAGAGCCTTGACTTCTAGTCTGTCTGACAGAGCCAATGCTACTGGTTTTTCCTAGAATGGTGCAGAGTTAGCCATAGTAGCGATGAAAGCAGTAGTGGTGACAGTGTAAGACACGGAAATGAAGGCAGCAGTGTCAGTAGCAGCAAAAAAAACAACATTGATAGCGGATCCAACAGGGTGGAAAGTGTTGTAACAACATATGTAATGAGACCATTTGAGGGTAGACACAAAGACATGATCGGTACGATTTGCAAGGTGGCACCAGCAATGGCGTTGGCACTTTTATTGACAGATGGAGTGGCACACAAGGCCTCCATGGTACGGCAGGCAGAGGGATTGTTGGCCTCAATGGCATTGACTAGGAAGGAGGATTTTTAGTTCTTTGTGGAGTTGTGTGTAAGAGCTGAGGGGTGTATTGAGCCTACCAGACCGGCTACATGAATACATGTGGCATTGTGTACTCTTCCGACAGCCATCATGTTTGATTCTTGGGTTGCATTCACTGCGTTACTTGTGATTGTGCGCAGTGTAAACTGATAACGTGCAATGCATATCCTTCTGGTCTAAGAAGATGGGTTTGTACATCCAAGAACACCATACTACATGGGGTCATCTCCACGTAGTGGAAATTCCTAGACCACACAACATCCAATGGTACCCACTCGGTCTTCAAGTGTGGGGACGTTAGGCTTTAGGTCCCTTCCGTCTAGATTCCCATGTCACCACATGGGAGTCTTATCCGGCATCCCGCAATGGTAGACACGTGTGGTAGGAGACCTATGCTTTGGTAACCTCATGTACAAATGAAGCTTGGAAATGTTCCATACAATGCAAGACCATGCAGTCTGGAATGTTCAGTTGGCTTGTAGGCATTGTCGGATGACATGCTTTCATACGTAACTTGGCACCAAACTGGCCTTGATGTTACTTTTTGAGCCATGGGCTCCACTAGGAACGGTTTTTCAGCCAACCCACAATGTCACTTTCTCATCCAAGGGCGCTGCTTAGAATGGATGTGATAGCCACGTGTGGATATGACCACATGTATACTTTTTCTGTGATTTCCCGAGTTTGGTTGACTACGCCCTTCGGAAGAACCACCCTGACATAACCCCCACAAAGAGAATTCTCCTTCGGGAACGGTTGCACATTGTTGTAGCTTGACATGTATTGTTTTGGGCGCTTGTCGCAAGGAATCTCCTCAATAAAAGGGGTGGATGTGTCGATGTAATGTTAAGGATGAACACCCACAAAGCCCACCAGAAAAATGGTTCTCCATCTCAGAGCTTTGTCTTGCATATCCAGCATGGAAAGCCCATGCTTAAGCGTGGAAGATGATGCTCTTGTATCATCATGAGATGAGCGATGTCTCATGAAAATTGTGCAAAAAGCTTCATTGAATCTACAGGCACCAAAGCCACTTGTACCTTTGTTTTGCCTCCTTGTGATGGAAAGTCTTGCCTTGGCATGAAGCTGACACAGAAGAAAGAATCCTTTCTCACAATTGTCAATGAGCATGAAAACGCAAGCACATGTATTAGGAAATACAATTTGCTTGTTTGGCATTCCTCACAGATCTTCCTATGGACAAAAGCATCATCTTGATGCTGACTTTCTCTCTCTATGAATTCCATACGTGGCTAGTTTGATGAGTGAACCTCTTTGAGGTTGGTTTGTAGGTAAAGGGGGAGGAATGTAACACGCCGACCCATTTGTGAGAAAAAATAGGATATTGGGAAGATATGCACATGAACAGCTAACATGGGGCAGGTTGAGTGTTGTCCCGAATTTAATAAGGGTTACATGGGTTTTCCTTTTGGTGATTGGCTAGTAGTTAGATGTAGTGGAAGAGGTGTACCCTCTAAATCCATCCGAAGACATCAGTTGTAACGTGGGAGTTGGGACTAATCGTTGAGAGGTGATGGGAAGCTAAAAAAATCTATGTGTGCTCAAATGAAAGTCAAATGACTATCCTTATTGTCCGGGGACTCTTCCTTGTCCGTAGCATCACGGCTTGTTGTGCCACTCAAAGCTACGTTGTTGTTTTGTTTGCAATGTCATGATTTTTCATTTCTATGTGAATCATTTTGTTCTCTGTTTTTAGTAAGAACAGTGGAAAAATCTCCAACATATTTCATTCAATTCATGGAGCATTTGTTCAATTTTTTTGTTCATGTGCTTAGTCTGCCCATATGTGGACGGGTGAAACATTGAAGACATGCTTTACTAGGTTTTGAACCGTTCCTGTGTTGTAAGGCAAAACCAGCTAACAAAACACAAATCCTGGTCGAAGATGATGTTGATGTGTAAGCCATGGTACTTGGTAATTTCCTCATCAAACACACATGCTGTCTCTTTGGCCATCATGCGTGTTGTATTTGGCATGAAGTGAGCCATCCCCGTCGCAAATTATTCCAAAACAAGGATTGCATCGTGGCCCTTTCTAGTCTCCGAAAGTCCCATGATGAAGTACAACACCAACTCCCATGGTTTGGCCAGGATTTGGAGAGAGTGGAAGAGTCCTCCTATACCTTATTGAAACTCTTGTTGCACAAAAAGATGTCACACCTCATGCAGTACTTTCATATGTTCGTACTCTAACCCGGCCACCAATGATGGTGAGCAAGGGCATGCCCAGTATTTTTTTGTCCGACATGTCCGGATGATGTTGGGTTATGGAACTCAAACATGATTTCTTCACAGAGTTTTTTCACATTTGGGGCTACCACACGTTTGCCACGTTAGCAGAGTTTTGACGCCTTCACAAGGCTATGCCATTTGATTTTCTAAGGCTCTGTAAACAAGCAATCCATGCTATAAACCATTCAAATTCAATTCTAAAAGGGATTGAAGATGATGAATGGCCGTGGGAGTGGACAGAGTGGGTTTGGTCTAAGTGTGATCGCTGCCACAAGTGCTGCAAAGTTTTGGTTGGTGATGTCCTTGATTTCCACCACATGCACCACATGTGACAGGTTCGGACTTAACGGTTTGTCCACGTTAGTACGTCCTGGTTTGTACTCCCACATGAAATCAAGCAATCGATCCACCGTGTTTGTCTCTTTGAGAGGCCTTTTCATGGAAGAAAGTGACTGGGTTATGGTTAATGAACACATTGATGTACTATTCTGCTCCCTCAAGATAAAAAATCCATTCCCTGAAAGCATGCACGAATGCCAAGGACTCTTCATCCCTTGTGTGTACCTGACATCTCCATCCGAAAGCTTGCGACTATCATAACAAACTGGATGGCCATCTCACATGAGACATGCTTGCATAACTATGAGTGATGCATCACGGCGTACTTCCCAAGGATTCTCTGAATTTGGGAGTTCAAGTACTGGTGTCCATATCATCATCAACTTCACAACCTTGAATGTTTAGAAAAAAATGTTGACCAACCCCACGCAATTGTGTTCTCAGTTAGGGTAGTGAGGGAGCTAACCAAGGTGGAGTAGCCTCTCAAAAACCATCAGAGGTAGTTTGTGAGGCCTAGGAAAGAGCTGAGCTGGCCCATGTTCTTAGGTTGAGGACAATGTTTTACGACCTCCACCTTGCGAGGGTCCACTCGGATCCCTTCGTTGCTAATGATGTGTCCCACATACTCCAACTCTGGATTCAAAAACTTGCACTTGCTCTTCTCCGTAAAGAAACACTTAGCTCAAAGCATCTTGAGGAATGGTTTTGATTGTTGCTCATGTTCTTCATGGTTGTTGAAGAAGATTGGGACATCATCAAGTTACGCCAAGACAGACTTGCCGAGGTGTTCCATGAGGATGTTGTTTATCACCATCTCAAGTATTGTAGGTGTGTTCGTGTGTCCAAAACACAGGATTAAAACTAGTAGTGGCATAGATGGTGGTTGACTGTTGTTTTTGACACATCCTCCTCAGTTATCTGGATCGGGTGGTACCCGTGTGAGAGGTTGAGGGGTGTGAACAATTTTACTCCTTTAAGTTGGTCAAACTAATCCTTAATGCATGGAAGAGGGCATTGGTTTTTCACAATGAGTTTGTTCAATAACCAGTAGTCTACGCACATCCTCAAACCTCCATCTTTTTTGTTCACAAGGAGTATGGGAGTTCCAAACAAGGACACACTCAGGTAATCCAACCATTTCCAAGATAATCGAGATTTGTGTTTTCGCTTCTCGGCGTTAAGTTGGACTTGAACAGTACACCGATCAAAAGGGGGGCACAATCCATGGTTCCAATGGGAAGGTATAGACCGCACGTTTAGGTGACAACCCATGTAGAGGAGGTTGGAACATTTCCAAGAACTCAGAGAGAATTTTGGTAACCTTTGAGGGTGTATCACTATCTACCTTATGATCAAGTTTCCGTAGGATCGGAAGAAGAAACCGACAACGTTGTCTCAGTTATCTCTGCATTTTGAGTGATGCAAAGCTGGCTTGGGTTAGAAACTTAGAGTGTTGAAACTTTGGAGTTAGAGGAAAAGTGATAGCCCGTTTCCACTAAAGATTTGTAATGTCTTTGAGATGAAGCACATAAGTGCCTTTTTGCTCACTAGACATGGATCTCCAAGCACAATGTCAAAAACATCCATGAGGTCCAACACTGTTAGGAAGACAGTGGTCACGTAGCTGAGGAATGTGAGTCATGCTGTACATTCACCAATAAACGCCATCTCCCCATCATCACCGATAACCACTGTACCTATTCAAGGCATTCACATCAGTTACCACATACACAAAAATGCTCCACACATGAAGGAGTCATCCGCTTGAGTATCTGCACTGATACATATAAGAACACTCAATAGCTTCCCATCAAAGAATGGTAATTATTGTTTCTGACTTCAGGAGGAGAAGACATGATGGGGGCTTTCCTTCTAGGTGGTGAATGCGATAAGCATGAGTGTTTCTTGGTAGCTCCACCATACCATCTATCTATTCCCACATCTAGTGTCCTTTTGTGAATGAGGCAAAAAGCTTTGATCTTTTTGATACAGACATGCTCATCTCTAGACTGGTGTTTACTACCATTGCATTTGATGTTAGGGAGGTTCTTGTGTGAACCTCATATGCATCTTTCAAGACAAAGAGCCACGTTTCTGTAGGTACAACCAAGTATGTATTGATTTCAAAGCTTTTTGTTACATAAGCAAGTGGACATGAGCAATCATGGAAGAAAGACTTTGGATTCATGAATCATGCATGTATTGTTGAAAAATAGAACACTAAGAGAAACTCAAAGTTCTTGATATCATCATCGAAAACAAATCTTCTACCCTTTTCCTCTCCAGGGATCACATCATTCCCACATAGAAATCCACTGGTGGCGACGAAGGATCTTGCAAGTCCTACTCATGGCCATGCTAGGGAAGACAAGAGCGTCCAGCCACTCCTCCCTCAAAAAATTGTTTATCCTCATGAGCACGTCCGTGTATACGCTAGCCACCATGTGCACCAAAGGGTTGCATGTTTGCAAAGGCTTGGCCTTGGTGTTGCTCCCCTTGAGAGCGTTTCTGGCTTGCTAAGGAATTTCCATGGCCATGACGATGTCCACCTTGTTACTGGCCACTGCCTTGAAATCGATTTTTGCCTCCACCATTAGGGTGATATCGGCTTCCACACCGGCACCAGCCATGCCTGTGGTATGGCTTGCCATGCTTTTCTCCCCACTGTTGTTACAACTACCGTTTGCAATGACAGTAGTCACGTGCAATGTGTCGTATAACTGACATCATTTTAAGGTGTTTTCACTCTTGCATAACAAGAGAACTTCTTTGACAGCTCCAATGGGCTCTCTTTTGAGCATTTTTGGGTACCATCTCTCGGGCTAACTGTCACCTGAAGTTTTTCTTTCGCGCACATCACAATTGCAAGGCCAAAGTTCATCTTTGTGACCTTGAAAACATATGTCCGAAGAGCGCGCAAGATCTCCCCCTCATTTTCTTCATCCTCAAGGAAGATAATCAAAAGCTATGTGTTGGCCATGCCAGTCAGAAAGAGGTCAAATTTGGCCTGTCCGGTTGGCTGGCGCTCGTCAACCTTCTTTGTTTTCTTTTGGAGAGAATAGGAATATGTAGCGGGAGGGCCGGTTCGGCCCTCCCTCCTCGCTGAAGCGAGGGGTGGTTGCGCACCACCCCTCGCGTCAGCGAGGGCTGGCCGGCGGCCAGCACTTCGCTGGCCGCCGGCCAGCTCGCTGCCGGCCGGCTGGACGGCCGGCGGCCGGCCAAGTGACCGGCCGGTCACCGGCCGGCCAGCCACCAGCCGCCGATCGCGGCCTCAGCCCGATCGGCGGCTGAGAGGCCACGAGGGCCTCGCGGGCGAGGCCTCGTGGCCTCGTGCCCTCGCCCCCCCTTGCCCTCCTTGCAAACGAGCAAGAGAGGACGAGGGATAGGGGGAGCGAGGGTGAGGTGAAATTCGCTGGCGCGAAATCTCCAGCGTGCCTCCCACGCGACGATTTCGCGCCAGGACGACAAAACGAAACTCGAAGTTCGTTTACAACGAACTTCGACATAAAACAAACGGAATAACTCGTGCGAACACACGAGTTCGAGGTAAAAACCCTCGGTTTGGGTCCCAAAACCAGGGGTTTGGTTAAAAACGGAAATGGGCCTCCGGAGACTCGAAATATTCGAGTCTCCCTGCTCTGGGTCGTTGATGACGATTGCCCCTCAGTCTTGCGAAGGGGGTAAACCCCTAACGTGGACTGAAAACGCCATTCTGCGAACTCCGACGACGACTTCAGAGCAGGAGCTGGAGACTCGGCCCGTTATAGTGGTTCTCAGAGCGAGACGACCCTCGCGACCAAGGGTTCGACGGAAACGGCGGCTACGACATAGATGAAATGCCGCCGGCAGCTGCAAGCAGCAGCAGAAACGCTAGAAGGGACTACGGCATCAATACTTCACGGATTGAAGCACCGTAAAGTGCGTTGCAGAGCTGAAAAAAATCCTACTTGTTGCAGCCACTTCTTTCCAGCCTCTTCACACTTCCAGGGGGCTTGGAGGATTTTTGTGGGGCGGGTTGGGGAGTTCCCACCTCTAAAACCACAAAATCCTCCTCATTTTCAAGGCTCCTTCGAACCTCCTTCATCAAAAATTGGGACAGAGTCCCTCCCCAAGATTAGGGACCCTCACGACCTGAGAGCACCCTAAAAAGAAGGAGGGTGACAACTTGGGGACTTTTGGCGGCTCCCCCAACGCCGCCGGCTCAAGGAGGACGCCGCCAAGGGGCGCAAGACGCGCAAAGAAGACTCAAGAGGAGGCCAAGGAAGACAAGAAGACAACAAGACAAGAAGAAAAGTAGTGTTTTGTTCTAGACCTTGTACTTGCTTATCTTCTTACTCTTTGTCTTAGTTTTGTGAGCGGTACTCACAATTCTTGTTACTACCTTGTATTTTGATTTTCTGTTTTCCTAGATCCTAGTTACTACCAAGTGCCGTGAGTCACGGCCTAGGAGGACTAGCTTCTAAATCCACGACCTTGTGCCGACATGGCGGCCTAGGAAAATAGAAATATAAATTGAAATTGCCTCACCGATCGTGAGAGCAACGCCTTAAGAGGCGATTCCTCCTCGTTGTGGGGTGATCCTCACAACAACCTTCACGTGCTAGTTGCACGAGCGACGGGATGGCAAGTGCCGGACCGTCCAAGATCAACAAGGGCAAGGTGGTGACGGCGTCACCACGAGCTCTCGGCGGACTCCAAGTTTTGGGAGCCGCCGCCGCGAGCACGGTTGCCAACCCAAAGGCAACCGTACCGCCAAGGGCAACCCTACCGCCTAAGGCAACCGACGCCAACCTCGGCGATACCGAGAAGCGTGCGGAGGCCGCAAAGGTGCTCGACGAGCACATCGACACGCACATGGGCGACCCCCATGCGACGGACGACGCGATGGAGGAGGATCTTCCGGAGGAGGACCCCGACGAAGAGCACGACGTCGACGATGGGGAAGGCGATGAGGATCGCGACCATCGCCATCGTCGTGCGACGAACTCGAGCCGATTGCTCGAGAAAGGCAAGACGCTCGCCGCATCGCCTGAAGCTGCCGACGGCAGCGAGACTGCCGAAAGCAGCAAGGGCGTTGAAAGCAGCCACACGGGAAGTTCCCGCGAGAACGAGCCGGACGACGTTGCCGCGAAGGCAATTCGCGATGACCGTCGTAGGCTCGCGGAGTTTGCTGCCGAGGCCGCAGGCCGACTCAAGATCACCACCGGTGGTGGAGATACGGCACCACTCGGAGGAATGGGGGCGGACCCTCCTTCCTACGATGCGGCCGCAATGGGGGAAGGCAGCGCCCACTCGAGCGTCGTCGCCGACGACAGTCTCCCCTGAAAGGTGGGGCTCCTTGGAGGCGTGTACGCGAACCGTACCCTCTTGCAGTGGGTAAGGGTGCACGGACAACGCTAGGCCCTGGAGGCTATCGCCGATGCTCTGACGACATCAGAGCTCAAGTTCGCATTCGCCAACCTGCTGGCCCACGTCGGGCAGAGCATCACGGACCTTGACCGTGATCGCCAGCTGCAGCGCCTCGCCGCCCATGAGGCAAGCCGCCGATGCAACGACCTCGACAAGGCGTTGCAGAGCGTGACCCAGGTGCGGATGCAGCAGCAAGTGCAGCGTGCCGCAGCTGCGGAGGCCACTGCCGGCGGCAGCGACGACTTGCCTACCTCGACGACTTCGGGGTCGGTCATGAACACGTCCTTCCTCCACAGTGCGGAGATCTTCCGGAAGGGCGTGAAGCTGACCGACTGGCTGAACCGCATGGAGCACGTCCTACGTGTCCACAAGGCGCCACTCAGTCAGTGGGGCGACCTTGCCACGACGCGGCTTGAAGGCAAACTCTTCAAGTACGTGGTCAAGGAGTGGACTGCGCAGCAGCCGTACCTCGAGTGGCAACCCATGCTGTGGGAGGCCTTCTGCGCGATCATGCGCAAGAAGTGCACCCAACGTGAGGAGGCGCAGCGCGCCTTCCACAAGATCAAGGACTTCAGGCAGCTGGGCAGCTCGCTCGAATCCTACTTGAGCGAGTTCACCGCACTCGTGGAGGAAGCCGAAAGCTTCACCGAGGGCGATGGAACTCAGACGTTCAAGTACCCGGAGTGCATGCTGCTGGAGTACTTGCGTGATGGTCTCNCCAGCGAGAAGCTGAAGGACAAGACCACCACGACAGCCACTGGCCAAGCTTGGACAAGCTGGAGGGCGTTGCGCGACTACATGAGCGAAGTGTATTCGGCGAACCCGAAACACTACTCTGATGCACGGCCGAACGCGCGTGCACATCAGGGGCGCGACATGTGCGTGGACGCTGTTGGGGCTGGTGGGTCAGCCGGACAGCGAGGCGGGGCCAAGGGCAAGCAGCCTACAAACCCACGAGCCAAGAAGGCTGGTGGACACAAGGGTCCCAACAACAAGCGCAGCCGCGAGAATGACGAGCTGCAGGCGGCGCGTGAGTGTCGCAACGCAGCCTTCCGCAAAGGGCTCTGCCACAACTGCATGCAGCCGGGCCACTTTAGGGCTCAGTGCCCTGAGGCTGCTGGTGGTGGACAAGAGGCCGCGGCGCTAGCTGTAGCAACAGCACCTCGTGGGGATGGTGGAGCAGAAGGCCGCGTACAAGGCCGTGGACAAGGTCGCGGTCGCGGCAATGGGCCCGGCCGTGGTAACGGACAGGGCCGTGGGGCGGGTTTTCCCCACCCCTGAGTGACGTCAGTGGGGACCACTCAGGGGTAAAATTGGATCACGAGTGTGAGTTCATGTTTTCAGACGAGGATGTTAAACAATTTGAGTTTTTGACGAGTTCAAATCTCTCTGTTGTCTTCTCCCCTCTCATTGAACCTCATTCTGCACTTGCTGATCGACATTGCCCACTAAATCTTGCATCACCAGACGAGATGCGTGACCGAACCTGCTTAGTGGTGGCGACACCAATCACTGTGCAAGAGTTGTGTAACGCAGTGATTGAAGCAAACGCTCTCAAAGCAATGAGTTCAATCACGTTCGCAGTACCTTTAGTCGACGATTTTGACCCAGACAAATTTAAAGACTGGAAGGTGCTAGCCGAATTCACACGTGCCCACAAGATGTGGACTCGAGTGGGTGAATCATGGGAGTTGCGACGCCCGTCGTACAGATTCCGTGTTTATCACAAACTCGGCTTACCGTCGTCGAGTCTGTTCACTCAGAAGAGTGGAGGCAACATGACGATGCAGTTCAAAGGACACCTAGCGGGTGCTCCCGTGAACGTACTTGCTGACACTGGAGGGGACGACTCTTTTGTTAGCCTTGGCTTTACCCGACAGGTTGGCTTGAAGTACGAGCCATCGAATGGCGCAGTTGTTGTCGGTGACAATCGTACGGTACCCGTGATCGGTACTTGTAAAGCGAAAATTTGTATTCAAGGGTACACACAGAGTGTCACGTTGAATGTACTCAACCTTCTTGACCCGTTTGACGTGGTGCTAGGCGATCCCTGGCTCCGTGACAACAAGGCTCTAATGTGCTTTGAATCAAAGCGTTTGATCCTCCGAAAAGGACAACGCCGCTTTACGTTGATTCCGAGTACGGAGTTATCACCGACCCGACTCAAAGTCCATGCCAGCTTGTCTGCAATGCAGGTCAAGAGACGTATTCGACAAGGTTGTCGATACTTCTTGGCTCAGCTGCAGAAAGTGGAGGACGACGTGACGGAAGACACGCCACAAGAGATCAGATCTCTATTGGCGGAGTTCTCGGATGTATTCCAAGACCCACCGGCTGGGCTTCCACCAGAAAGACACATGGGCCACACGATTCAGCTGCAACCGGAGGCGACTCCTCCGTTCAGACCCATGTATCGCCTTAGTCCAGCAGAAAGGCGAGAGGCCGAACGCCAAATCAAAGAGTACCTTACAAAAGGATGGATCGAGCCAAGTAGCTCGCCGTACGGTGCGCCGATCCTTTTTGTGAACAAAAAGGACGGTGGTTTACGCATGTGCGTGGATTACCGGGCGTTGAACAAGCTGACGGTGAAAAATTGATTCCCCTTACCGCAGATTGAGGACCTTTTTGACCAACTCCAAGGCGCAAAAGTGTTTTCGTCCTTGGATTTGTCTCAAGGGTACCATCAAATCCGCATCGCGGAAGATGATGTGCCCAAAACCGCGTTTCGAACGCACATGGGACACTATCAGTTTCGAGTGTTATGCTTCGGGCTTACAAATGCCCCGGCAACTTTCCAAGGAGAAATGAACCGAACGTTCGCCAAGCAACTCGGACAGTTTGTCTTGGTTTACCTGGATGACATCCTGGTTTTCTCCAAATCAATGGAAGAGCACATAGAACATCTGCGCGAAGTTCTCGCAATCCTTCGGGAACAGAAGTTCTATGCGAAAGTGAGCAAGTGCAAGTTTGCACAAGATGAGCTCGAGTACCTTGGACACATCGTCGGCAAGGACGGCATCCGCGTCGACCCACGAAAAGTCCAAGCCGTTGTGGACTGGCCACGCCCCGAAAATGTTGGGCAGATTTGGTCTTTCCTCGGCCTTGCAAACTACTTTCGACGGTTTATGCAAGGGTATTCGACCTTGGTAGCACCGTTAACCAGGCTCACGCGAAAAGACGTGCGTTGGGAATGGACATCTGATTGCGAGAACGCTTTTCTCAAAGCCAAAGAGATTCTCTCCACGGCGCCCGTCCTAGTTTTGGATCCATCGCAATCGTGGGAGGTTCGATGTGATGCGTCGGTAGTTGGACTTGGAGTCGTCCTCATGCAGAACGGTCACCCAGTTGCGTATGAGAGCCGGAAGCTCATACCCGCGGAAACGCGGTACACGACTGGGGATCAAGAGCTCCTTGCGGTAGTACATGCTTTCAAGATGTGGCGTTGCTACCTCGAGGGTGCTGAAGGGGGTGTGACGGTCGTGACCGACCATAATCCATTGGTGTTTTTCCAAACGCAACTGAACCTGTCAAGACGACAGGCGCATTGGAGCGAATACTTGAGTCGATTCTCGTTCACATGGGAATATCGGCCAGGACGCATCAATGTGGCCGATCCACTAAGCCGACAGCCTGTGGAAATTAAATCAACCACCGAGGGCAGTGGGTGTTTTATGGCCATTGCAACAACATCCGTACAACCACCAGATCCCCCTGCACCTCTGCGGCAACCACCACGAGAGATTATCCATTACAACGGTTTTGTAAACAGGATCCGGATGGGATACTGTGTGGATTCTTGGTTTCAAGACCCTCAAAATCTGGACAAGTACGGCTTGGTGGAGGCCGCAGGAATCTTCTGGCACGGAGAACAAGTTGTTGTGCCAAACTCGGGAGACCTTCGAGCAAAGGTTATCTCCCAGTTCCACGACCCGCCGGTCGCAGGTCACGTGGGACCCCGAAAGACCGGACAGGCACTCTCGGACCACTATTGGTGGCCACGGTGGAGTGTCGATGTCCGTAAGTATTGCATGACATGCGACCCATGTCTTCGGAATAAGGCTAGTAACAAGAAGCCTGCTGGACTCCTCCAGCAGCTTCCCATTCCTGGGACTCCATGGGAGTGCGTCAGCATGGACTTCATTACTGGTCTTCCGGACACGGCCCGTGGCCATGATGTAATACTAGTGGTTGTGGATCTTTTGACGAAGATGACACACTTCATTCCTACAACCACTGACGTGAATGCAGAGGAGACCGCTCGTCTCTTCTTTGAGGGTGTCGTAAAGTACCACGGCTTGCCGTTGCGCATTATCTCCGATCGAGATCGAAAATTTTCTAGTAAGTTCTGGCAAAAGATGCACGAGTACTTTGGCAGTGAGTCGCAAATGTCGACAGCATTTCACCCTCAAACTGACGGACAAACAGAGCGCATGAATTGCACTCTGGAGCAGATGCTCCGCATGTACGTGGACCCTGCCATGCATGATTGGGACGAATTCCTAGCACCGGCAGAGTTTGCGGTGAACAACTCGGTGAACGAGTCCACACAGTTCACACCGTTCGTGTTGAACAGTGGTCGGCATCCAGTGGTACCCTCTTCATTGGTGAAGAGTGGGAGTACAGGAGGGCAGGTTCCTTCCGCTCAAGCCTTTGCGGAGCGCATCGAATACTTGTTATAGGAGGCGAAGGGTCACCTTCAAGCACCTCGGCTGCGACAAAAGGCATATGCCGACAAAGGTCGCCGGGAGGTGTCGTTTGACATTGGTGACAAAGTGCTGCTCAGCATTAAAAACCTTCGGTTGAAATCGCCAGGGGCAAGAAAACGTCTACCAAAGTGGATTGGGCTGTTTCCCATTGTGGCACGCATCGGGCCAGTGGCATACCGATTGCTACTTCCGCCGAGTATGAAGATACATGACGTTTTTCATATGAGCCTGCTGGCTCCATACACGGCAGAAGGAACCGTTCAGCCACCGCCAGCAGTCCTGGCTGCCGACGGCCAATATGAGGTCCTTCGCCTACTCCAGCACCGAGAGCGTACTCTTCGGTCGCGCGTTGTCAGGGAGTACCTCGTTCATTGGGCCGGTTGTGGACCTGAACATAATTCATGGGAGCCCGAATCTCGGTTGCCCACAGGGGTGGTCAACAAGTACTGGAGCGAGCTTGCAGCTCGCACGAATCGACGCGTGGCAGGAGGTACCACCTGAACGCGGAAAAGTGAACAACATTCCCACAGGGCAGCATTCATGGACAGCGACCATAGGAGGTTGGGGACGCCCAACATGGTTGTCGCGCGGAAGCTCCCCAGCCTAAAGGGGGGAGGCCGCTAGCCGTGCTGACCTTCAAGCTGCAGCTTAGGTCTAAGTATCATGCACGTGTTCATGTTTAGCTGGTGATTGAAATCATTAATTTTCTTTCACAATGTTGATGAATCACTGACTGACAATCCTACTTGTTGTTTATGAACCGGGACGGTTCATAATAAGTGGGGAGGAATGTAGCGGGAGGGCCGGTTTGGCCCTCCCTCCTCGCTGAAGTGAGGGGTGGTTGCGCACCACCCCTCACGTTAGCGAGGGCTGGCCGGCGGCCAGCACTTTGCTGGCCGCCGGCCAGCTCGCTGCCGGCCGGCTGGACGGCCGGCGGCCGGCCAAGTGACCGGCCGGTCACCGGCCGGCCAGCCACCAGCCGCCGATCGCGGCCTCAGCCCGATCGGCGGCTGAGAGGCCACGAGGGCCTCGCGGGCGAGGCCTCGTGGCCTCGTGCCCTCGCCCCCCCTCGCCCTCCTTGCAAACGAGCAAGAGAGGACGAGGGATAGGGGGAGCGAGGGTGAGGTGAAATTCGCTGGCGCGAAATCGCCAGCGTGCCTCGCACGCGACGATTTCGCGCCAGGACGACAAAACGAAACTCGAAGTTTGTTTACAACGAACTTCGACATAAAAAAAACGGAATAACTCGTGCGAACACACGAGTTCGAGGTAAAAACCCCCGGTTTGGGTCCCAAAACCAGGGGTTTGGTTAAAAACGGAAATGGGCCTCCGGAGACTCGAAATATTCGAGTCTCCCTGCTCTGGGTCGTTGATGACGATTGCCCCTCAGTCTTGCGAAGGGGGTAAACCCCTAACGCGGACTGAGAACGCCATTTTGCGAACTCCGACGACGACTTCAGAGCAGGAGCTGGAGACTCGGCCCGTTACAGAATACCAATCTAAGAAAAAAAACCCGTTAAATGTAGGATTCCAACTCTTGCTTTGCCTTCTATGATTCAGCTCATTTGGATTACAGCTCGTGCATGAGTTTACAACATGTGTCCCAACCCAGGCCAGTGTGTAACTACTTCTCCTCGCACAGCTTTGTTAACTTCTTGAAGGGTTGTGACTTGAGAGAGTGCATTAGAGCTCCCCAATCTTCCTTGTCAGCTTAGGCGCGATGTAGGTATCATTCCAAAGTTTTTGAGGAACACGTTAATGTCCCCTATCCCATCGTAGCCATTCATTGGCTCCAACACCACACAACTGACGGTCACACCCACTGTTTAGGCTCAAGATTTCAATGCTGCAACTCTTATCTATGCATTTGCTTGCAGGAAAAATCTTATGGCCAGAGGATGGAGCACGTTTTGAGTGGCATTGCACATATTCTTGATGCTGGTCTGAGCACAATGTTCAGTGATTTTCTTCCCCTTTTCTTTAAATGCATGGTGTTCCGCCCCCATGATTGTGTTCAATACCACCCAGTGGTTTGCGGCCTCTTTCGCACAAATGGTCTCAAGGGCATGATTGCCACCTCTTTCTTGTGCTCAGGTGCCACTAACTTGCTCATTATCTTGGCATTTTTCTGATAGAGTCTCTCATTGACCTATTGTGTTGTGAACATGTGTTCACAGAGGTTTGCGTGCACCATGTCCCCATCATACCCTAGCGCGCCCATGATGATGATGGCCAAGTCCATGTCTTCCGATGAAAGGCGATCACAAAGCTTTTCAAGTTGGTTCTTGACGTTCCAGTGGCCCGCGATGCTACCAAGTGCATCATCTGCCATCACGATGTTCAGAGGGTTTGCCCTATGGCCTCTCTAACCCTTGGTGGAGGGGATAACATGTCCGCCTCACATTGAGATACTCGCTCCATTATGTTTGCCTCCTTAGTGTTTTCCATCGATGCAGATTTCCCGGCCTCACTACTCTTACCGGTAACATCGTGGACCTCAACTTCTTCGTGCTTGTCTTGCTCGGCCTCAATGACCACCTGGTTTGCTAGTTCATTAGGGGACTTGTCCCCATGCTCTCCACCCTCGTCGGCCTCCTAAGGGTTTTCTGCGCCTTCCTTGGTTTCCTGTGAGCCTTCATTGGCCCGAGTCGGTTGAGCATCATGGTCAAAGTTGAGCTCAAAGATCAGCTTACGGGGTTGCCCCTCGCCTTGTGGTTCGACTACACGGGAACCTTTGTTTCGTTGATTTCCTTTAGGAGCCTTTGGCATTGTTTTCTTGGTGATGCCGGTCAAGGCCTTACCCCTTTTGCCACCGACTATCAGCGTGGCTCGGCAAAGCTTCCTTTACCATTGCCCATATCCCGCGACTCTCCTTGGAACCCATGGGTTTCTGATCATTCAAGCCGCGTGGGCTAACGTCTGGAGGATGCCCCATGACAACAAAGATTCCAATCCCGAGGTCTGCCCTTACTTTCGCAAGGCCTTACAATGGGTTACTCTATTCCCAGCCTCCTTTCTTCGTGTTTAAACAGGTGGAGGACATAAGGTTAGTCGAGGTGCGCCTCAAAGCAAATCCATCTTCACAGGTGGGCTGAGGTTCGTAAAGCATGCCCTCTTTCAACTTATGAGAGGTGAGCCAAGATGGATTTTGAGAAAACATCCTTCACTTATCATCTTTTGGAAGGGGTTGGTCTCTTTTGAGAGAAGATTTCTAAAGGTTACAACACTTGAGTCCTGGAGAGAACATGTGATCTAAGCTCCTAAAGTAGAAGGGAAAAGTGATAATCACTTAAGAAGTATGTTATCCATGTCCACATAGCACAAGGAAGGCCTTGATATTAGATACTAGTGTTGAGAATGTTTTGTATGAGCTAACAACATGGTTCCCCAATCTAAGCTCTACTGGCCAAGTTATGGTCGTTTCTCTGCTTTCTTGGGTGTGGGAACCCGTCAGTATGAAGTCGTCTGGCTGTTGTTTTGGTCCTCCAAAGTATTACGAGTTTAGTTATTAAGTCTTGCATGCTTTGTCAAGAACTTCTAGCCATTTTTAATCCTTGCTTCCATCGTCGCAACCGACCTCTCCTCCTATCCATACCTTGCCTTTGTGAGAAACATCCATTGGCCTCCACCACATTGGATGTTCAAGAACGCGGGTTCACTTTGAGAAATTGGAGGTGTGGGGATATGCAAGAGGTTTGGCTTTGGGAGGAAGAGAGAAAGAAAGAGTTGAGGAGTTGGAAGTGGTGAGCATAAGTGATAGTGAGAGGAGTCCGTGTGTACCTCCATAAATTGAATTGTTGTTTGATACTGAAGTGCCTCTATCCAAGTTAGTCACTTACATTGAGAGGACAGGAAAAACGATGAGGTCACCAATTGACTTGGCTCTAAAACCAATGTAACGCAGGTGTTAAGGCTTTGCGTTAAGAGGTAATAGGGACCCCAAAACATTGAGTGTAATCATCCAATTGAAAACGAAACGATTGACCCTATTGTGGAGGGGCTTGTGAGGGCTTTCTTACTCTTGTCTACCCACCTGAGAACTGTGATTGGTTTCAAACTAATCTCACACATTTTCCAATTTATCGACGTCATTCTTTGGGGATCTCAGAAAATGATGTCAGCAATGTTGGTTGATGAGTCTCCAGTTACCACTATCCAGCCACGGCCAGTGTGAACCGGACTGGCGTACCCTGTCAACTCACTGTGACCGTGACCTCAGCTATGGACGTCTTCAAACAGACCCTTAGTTCGCCACAATTTGACCTCGGACAAGCACTACCCTGCTAATCTTTCATTTCGAATCTAGTTCTTTTTCTTGTGAACGAAATTGAACAAAAAAATTCTTCAAAGCATTCATTAGGTACACCCTAATTAATTCTGTCTAGAGTGTGCCAAAAAAATTGTTAATTAGCCTGGTTCAAATACATTGTGTCTCTTGTTAGATTAGGAAATCGGTGAAAATGCCAACTACCCCCTGTTTTGTCACCCTTGACCCTCATCCGCCCCTCTCTCAGAACAATAAGCTCCATTCGCCCCTCCGTCGGAACGATAAGCCCCATTCGCCCCTCCTCCGGAGCGATAAGCCACATCCGCCCCTTCGTTGGAGCGATAAGCCTGATCCGCCCCTCCGCCAAAACAATAAGCCGTATCCGCCCATATCCGGCAAAAAAAGCCCAATCCGCCCCCCCGTTTTTACCATGCTCAAACAGCGACGCATGTCACTGCTTAAGCATGGCGATTCCGGGCATGCCGTGCTAGAATGCGGCCCTCCATCACGGCCGTCGCGATGGAGGGCCGCGATAGCACCGAGGGGTGGGGGGGGGTGCCGGCCGACATCCGTCGGTCGGCACTTTGTCAACCCCCCCCCCCCCCCCCCC
>SZWC01015172.1:37688-52440 GCA_023375785.1 Penium margaritaceum
CAAGCACAGGCAATTTTTTTATTTTTTTTTTCCTTTGCAAATTGCATAATCTTATGCAACTCACAATTGTAATGGAGCAGCTCTGTTTTAGCAAGTTGCTCATGAATTTTCATGAGAGAGCTGACTATGGCTATCGTACAAGTGCGATGGGCCAGCAAGTTGTTTGACGGTCAAGCAAGACACACAGTTCGAGCCTTTGACCTGCGTGCCGCCTTACACCTTGCTGCTTGTGTAGCTACAATGAATGAATACAACGTGGTATATGTGGAGCAAAGCAACATGTGTAGCATTAGCCTTATCTACACGTTTGTAGATAAGGCAAGAATGTTTATCACCCTTGAGCTGCCATAGCTGCGAGTTCGATTGCAGCTCGGACCAACGTCTGGAGCTTTCGTTGAGGGCTAGTAGTTTAACTTTTTTTCATCAAAATTGTATTCAACTGAAGAAAAGAAGAAAAGAAAAGAAAAAAAGATGATTTTTTTTAAAGTTGTATTCAACTGAAGAAAAGAAAAGAGTATCGCCATTTTTTATGTATTGAACTGAAATAGCCACTGAGTCAGAGACTATTTTCTTCAGTGGATATTCTTTCCAGTAGCTGTTTTTTTCAGAGGCTGTGTTTTTTAGTGGCTGTTTTTTTCAGGAGCTTGTTTTTCTTTTTTTCTGTGGATTCTTTTTTCCAGTGGCTGTTTGTGTCAGTGGCTGATTCACAAGTTTCTGACCATGAGGGGTGTGCTTTCACTTCCTCGGTGGCGTCTACTGACGTACTACCATAAATCCCACACAGCTGTGGATGGTCTTTGTTGCCCCCCCCCCCCCCCCCCCCCCCCCCCCCCCCGCCCCCCCACAACGCCAATGCCGTGCTGGGCTACAGGCTGTGGTATAGCGAAGCGATGGCAGTTGAAACGAAATGATTAGTATCCGATGAATTTTACTCAGTGAAAACAGAACGTGCTTTGAACATTCTGCAAGGTGACCTGTCCACATACTCATTTCCTTTGGTTTCATTTCGTTTCATTGAATAGAAAATCATCGTAGACCCCTAATGACTCCAAATGAATCCCACACAGCCACCTTGGAACCTCTTCAACGCTGCAGGTTGGGGTCTCTTCGGTCTGTGTCCAGGGCCGGCCATCGTCAACCTTGTGACCGGACAGGTGCGTGTTGCCGAACCTAGCATGGCCACTTCCTCTTTCAGTATCTCTTGGCCGATGTTTCTGGAGAGTAACTACACAAAGCTTGGACAGCCTTGTTTTATCGGACAGGACAGGTGCTTGCAGCAGAGCCAAACATTCCGACAATCACAACCCCGATGGTTGTGCTTTGGCTTTGTGTTTCCATGCACGAGAAAGTTCTGCGAAGCGCGTAGATATCTCCAGTTCAGGCGCGTGAGGCATCGGACCGCATGGTCCAGTGTGCCCCTAATGCCTTCCTGTATGACGGCGGGACCTTAGGTTACAGTCATGTGCTGCAATGCAATGAGTGTAAAGATGTTTCCATCTACCTAGCCACATTGTACGCTTGTCTTGGCTTCACACGATGCCCAGTTTGAATGAGTATGGAAGAATGCTGTCACGCTCTGAATACCAGGAGCAATCTGTTTTTTACCAATCGCAAAAGCGTGAGAAAACGTTGTTTCCTTAAATATCTGTTTTGCATAAAAATTCAAACAGGATTCACAGCCCTGAAAAGAAAAGAAAAGAAAAAAAAGCTTCCTCTATTAAGCCAGCATACTTCTGATTTATTCATGGAATCCTTAAGAAGCCCAGATGTTCACAATGTCTGCAGCACAATCGAAAGGAAGTTTCAGTACATTCCTCCCCCACTCCCTCCCACAAATTGTTCCTCCCTCCAACTTCCCAAATGCAGGCATGCGTCTTCCTATGGGTCCTAGCTCTCCTCATCGGCATGCTGTTGTACAAAGTTGTGGCCCTTAGTCAAACTCAACCGTACCTCCATGAGCTTGAGGGCTGAGAAGAGCACAGATTCTTTCCAACAGTTATTGTCCTTTTTCCTTTGAAGAGGAAATATGTTCCGCCTTTCATTCCTGCTCAAATGAAGAGTTTATTCTCTCTCTCTCTCTCTCTCTCTCGCTCGCTCTCTCTCCCTCTCTCTCTCTCTCTCTCTCTCGCTCGCTCTCTCTCCCTCTCTCTCTCTCTCTCTCTCTCGCTCGCTCTCTCTCCCTCTCTCTCTCTCTCTCTCTCTCGCTCGCTCTCTCTCCCTCTCTCTCTCTCTCTCTCTCTCGCTCGCTCTCTCTCCCTCTCTCTCTCTCTCTCTCTCTCGCTCGCTCTCTCTCCCTCTCTCTCTCTCTCTCTCTCTCGCTCGCTCTCTCTCCCTCTCTCTCTCTCTCTCTCTCTCGCTCGCTCTCTCTCCCTCTCTCTCTCTCTCTCTCTCTCGCTCGCTCTCTCTCCCTCTCTCTCTCTCTCTCTCTCTCGCTCGCTCTCTCTCCCTCTCTCTCTCTCTCTCTCTCTCGCTCGCTCTCTCTCCCTCTCTCTCTCTCTCTCTCTCTCGCTCGCTCTCTCTCCCTCTCTCTCTCTCTCTCTCTCTCGCTCGCTCTCTCTCCCTCTCTCTCTCTCTCTCTCTCTCGCTCGCTCTCTCTCCCTCTCTCTCTCTCTCTCTCTCTCTCTCTCTCTCTCTCTCTCCCCCCCCCCTCCCCCCCCCTCCCCCACTCCCTCCTGCTTCTCTTGCTCACTCCACCCTCCCCTTCCAAACATCAAGAGGAATCACCGGATGACAGTTTTCTTAGCAACAGGTAACTCTCCGCGTTTCAGAATGTTTGAGACAGAGGGTATGACAAACAAAAATGCGCCCCAGGAATTTGATGGACAGGACTATTCAACCTTACAATGAATGCATACATCAGAAAACCAACGTGAAATCTTTTACAAACATCTAGTGAACTTTTATGAAGATGATCCTGAAAAGATAAAAGCTACTCTATTGACTGAGTATGTAGTGAGGTAAAGAGTGTACATGTGTACACAAGTAAACTTCTAGGAACTGGAGATGTTACACATGTAGCATTCACAGATTACGAAGTGTATGAATGTGGCATGAGTAACCATACCTCAATCCCTAGGGGTGGCACAACTGAATCTTCTTGGTACCTGAGACAACTATCACCGGCTTCTTGCCGGTGGGTCTCGTCCAATCCTGGGGTGGCAGCCAAACCCAACGCAAAAATCTTGAATGAGAATAGATTGTAAGGGTCATGGGTTTACACGCATTTCATGAACACCACAGCCTCAAATGGAAAGAGCCTAGAGAGACCATATTCAATGAGAGTTGTTTGCATCTTCAGCCAGGAGGGTACACATTGTCAGAAAGAGGTGTAACTACAACGCTATGGTCTGCTAGATTTTTGCAGTGTGCAAGGGGCCAAGGTCTCTCAAGACATTTTTCAAAACTCAGGTCGTGGTCAACCCACCACCAGAACTAGTCTGGAAAACTAATAAGTTGCAGTGTTAAACTCGTTCAGCCTGGACAGGATAGGAATTCGTTGTGAAACCGATGCATCTCTTCTAGCAAAGAGAATAAAATCAATAAATCTAGAACATTGATTAGTGAGACACAAACACAAAGTTCCACCAAACTTCTCCAAGACGTTAACAGGAAGTGGGCCCATGACATTGGCATGAATCAACAGACGAGGGTTAACGAGCATGAGTGCCATAGGTAGAAAAGGGATAGGGTTAACGGCATGAGTGTCGTAGATGGAAAAGGGAGAGGGTTAACGGCATGAGTGTCGTAGGTGGAAAAGGGAGAGGGTTAACGGGCATGAGTGTCGTAGGTGGAAAAGGGAGAGAGTTTACGGGCATAAGTGTCGTAGGTGGAAAAGGGAGAGAGAGTTCACGGCATGAGTGTCGTAGGTGGAAAAGGGAGAGGGTTAACGGGCATGAGTGTCGTAGGTGGAAAAGGGAGACAGTTAACGGGCATGAGTGTCGTAGGTGGAAAAGGGAGACAGTTAACAGGCATGAGTGTCATAGGTGGAAAAGGGAGACAGTTAACGGGCATGAGTGTCATAGGTGGAAAAGGGAGAGAGTTAACGGGCATGAGTGTCATAGTTGGAAAAGGGAGACAGTTAACGGGCATGAGTGTCATAGGTGGAAAAGGGAGACAGTTAACGGGCATGAGTGTCATAGGTGGAAAAGGGAGAGAGTTAACGGGCATGAGTGTCATAGTTGGAAAAGGGAGACAGTTAACGGGCATGAGTGTCATAGGTGGAAAAGGGAGACAGTTAACGGGCATGAGTGTCATTGGTGGAAAAGGGAGACAGTTAACGGGCATGAGTGTCATAGGTGGAAAAGGGAGACAGTTAACGGGCATGAGTGTTATAGTTGGAAAAGGGAGACAGTTAACGGGCATGAGTGTGATAGGTGGAAAAGGAAGAGAGTTAACGGGCATGAGTGTCATAGGTGGAAAAGGGAGACAGTTAACGGGCATGAGTGTCATAGTTGGAAAAGGGAGACAGTTAAAGGGCATGAGTGTCATAGGTGGAAAAGGGAGAGAGTTAACAGGCATGAGTGTCATAGGTGGAAAAGGGAGAGAGTTAACGGGCATGAGTTTCATAGATGGAAAAGGGAGAGAGTTAACCGGCATGAGTGTCATAGGTGGAAAAGGGAGACACTTAACGGGCATGAGTGTCATAGGTGGAAAAGGGCGACAGTTAACGGGCATGAGTGTCAGAGGTGGAAAAGGGAGAGAGTTAACGGGCATGAGTGTCATAGGTGGAAAGGGGAGACAGTTAACGGGCATGAGTGTCATAGGGGGAAAAGGGAGAGAGTTAACGGGCATGAGTTTCATAGATGGAAAAGGGAGAGAGTTAACCGGCATGAGTGTCATAGGTGGAAAAGGGAGACAGTAAACGGGCATGAGTGTCATCGGTAGAAACGGGAGACAGTTAACGGGCATGAGTGTCATAGGTGAAAAAGGGAGACAGTTAACGGGCATGAGTGTCATAGGTGAAAAAGGGAGACAGTTAACGGGCATGAGTGTCATAGGTGAAAAAGGGAGACAGTTAACGGGCATGAGTGTCATAGGTGAAAAAGGGAGACAGTTAACGGGCATGAGTGTCATAGGTGAAAAAGGGAGACAGTTAACGGGCATGAGTGTCATAGGTGAAAAAGGGAGACAGTTAACGGGCATGAGTGTCATAGGTGAAAAAGGGAGACAGTTAACGGGCATGAGTGTCATAGGTGAAAAAGGGAGACAGTTAACGGGCATGAGTGTCATAGGTGAAAAAGGGAGACAGTTAACGGGCATGAGTGTCATAGGTGAAAAAGGGAGACAGTTAACGGGCATGAGTGTCATAGGTGAAAAAGGGAGACAGTTAACGGGCATGAGTGTCATAGGTGAAAAAGGGAGACAGTTAACGGGCATGAGTGTCATAGGTGAAAAAGGGAGACAGTTAACGGGCATGAGTGTCATAGGTGAAAAAGGGAGACAGTTAACGGGCATGAGTGTCATAGGTGAAAAAGGGAGACAGTTAACGGGCATGAGTGTCATAGGTGAAAAAGGGAGACAGTTAACGGGCATGAGTGTCATAGGTGAAAAAGGGAGACAGTTAACGGGCATGAGTGTCATAGGTGAAAAAGGGAGACAGTTAACGGGCATGAGTGTCATAGGTGAAAAAGGGAGACAGTTAACGGGCATGAGTGTCATAGGTGAAAAAGGGAGACAGTTAACGGGCATGAGTGTCATAGGTGAAAAAGGGAGACAGTTAACGGGCATGAGTGTCATAGGTGAAAAAGGGAGACAGTTAACGGGCATGAGTGTCATAGGTGAAAAAGGGAGACAGTTAACGGGCATGAGTGTCATAGGTGAAAAAGGGAGACAGTTAACGGGCATGAGTGTCATAGGTGAAAAAGGGAGACAGTTAACGGGCATGAGTGTCATAGGTGAAAAAGGGAGACAGTTAACGGGCATGAGTGTCATAGGTGAAAAAGGGAGACAGTTAACGGGCATGAGTGTCATAGGTGAAAAAGGGAGACAGTTAACGGGCATGAGTGTCATAGGTGAAAAAGGGAGACAGTTAACGGGCATGAGTGTCATAGGTGAAAAAGGGAGACAGTTAACGGGCATGAGTGTCATAGGTGAAAAAGGGAGACAGTTAACGGGCATGAGTGTCATAGGTGAAAAAGGGAGACAGTTAACGGGCATGAGTGTCATAGGTGAAAAAGGGAGACAGTTAACGGGCATGAGTGTCATAGGTGAAAAAGGGAGACAGTTAACGGGCATGAGTGTCATAGGTGAAAAAGGGAGACAGTTAACGGGCATGAGTGTCATAGGTGAAAAAGGGAGACAGTTAACGGGCATGAGTGTCATAGGTGAAAAAGGGAGACAGTTAACGGGCATGAGTGTCATAGGTGAAAAAGGGAGACAGTTAACGGGCATGAGTGTCATAGGTGAAAAAGGGAGACAGTTAACGGGCATGAGTGTCATAGGTGAAAAAGGGAGACAGTTAACGGGCATGAGTGTCATAGGTGAAAAAGGGAGACAGTTAACGGGCATGAGTGTCATAGGTGAAAAAGGGAGACAGTTAACGGGCATGAGTGTCATAGGTGAAAAAGGGAGACAGTTAACGGGCATGAGTGTCATAGGTGAAAAAGGGAGACAGTTAACGGGCATGAGTGTCATAGGTGAAAAAGGGAGACAGTTAACGGGCATGAGTGTCATAGGTGAAAAAGGGAGACAGTTAACGGGCATGAGTGTCATAGGTGAAAAAGGGAGACAGTTAACGGGCATGAGTGTCATAGGTGAAAAAGGGAGACAGTTAACGGGCATGAGTGTCATAGGTGAAAAAGGGAGACAGTTAACGGGCATGAGTGTCATAGGTGAAAAAGGGAGACAGTTAACGGGCATGAGTGTCATAGGTGAAAAAGGGAGACAGTTAACGGGCATGAGTGTCATAGGTGAAAAAGGGAGACAGTTAACGGGCATGAGTGTCATAGGTGAAAAAGGGAGACAGTTAACGGGCATGAGTGTCATAGGTGAAAAAGGGAGACAGTTAACGGGCATGAGTGTCATAGGTGAAAAAGGGAGACAGTTAACGGGCATGAGTGTCATAGGTGAAAAAGGGAGACAGTTAACGGGCATGAGTGTCATAGGTGGAAAAGGGAGATAGTTAACGGGCATGAGTGTCATAGGTGGAAAAGGGAGACAGTTAACGGGCATGAGTGTCATAGGTGGAAAAGGGAGACAGTTAACGGGCATGAGTGTCATAGTTGGAAAAGGGAGACAGTTAACGGGCATGAGTGTCAGAGGTGGAAAAGGGAGAGAGTTAACGGGCATGAGTGTCATAGGTGGAAAAGGGAGACAGTTAACGGGCATGAGTGTCATAGTTGGAAAAGGGAGAGAGTTAACGGGGATGAGTGTCATAGGTGGAAAAGGGAGAGAGTTAGCGGGCATGAGTGTCATAGGTGGAAAAGGGAGAGAGTTAACGGGCATGAGTGTCATAGGTGGAAAAGGGAGAGAGTTAACGGGCATGAGTGTCATAGGTGGAAAAGGGAGAGAGTTAGCGGGCATGAGTGTCATAGGTGGAAAAGGGAGAGAGTTAACGGGCATGAGTGTCATAGGTGGAAAAGGGAGAGAGTTAACGGGCATGAGTGTCATAGGTGGAAAAGGGAGACAGTTCACGGGCATGAGTGTCATAGGTGGAAAAGGGAGACAGTTAACGGGCATTAGTGTCATAGTTGGAAAAGGGAGACAGTTAACGGGGATGAGTGTCATAGGTGGAAAAGAGAGACAGTTAACGGGCATGAGTGTCATAGGTGGAAAAGGGAGACACTTAACGGGCATGAGTGTCATAGGTGGAAGGACGGAGTAGTTATACACCCATCGTTTTGCCAGAAAAAGCTTCAGTGCCCATAGTCAAAAACGAACTGACAATGGTGCCCATAGTCGGAAACGAAGTGACGGCGGTGCCCATAGTCGAAAACGAGATGACATCGATGCCCATAGTGAAAACTGACATGACAACTCTGCCCCCGGTTATTGCTCGTCATGGGCACGATTGGTATGTATTTCATGGTTTCAACAAATTAGTCTTTCATTTAAACGTGGATTATCGCACGACTTTGTGCCGTTTCGTCGGCGGCCGTACTAATAACATGAAAACCGATGGACATGGTTTGACACTGCTCCCGAGCTTTATTCATGGGTGTGGTCACATAATGTCGCACGGATTCCGCTTCTACGTAAGACCTGGTCACGGTATGCCTCATTGCGTCATGGTATTGTGTACACGAACGGTTCGTTGAAGTTTCCCGGTTCGCAAATACGACCATCGGAAACGCGTCCTAGTCATGCAGCGGATTCCTTCCACGTATTGACAGCCTGTCGCGTTGGACGTTCCACCGATCTCCCGCGTCGCAATGCCCCGCATATCACTCAGGTGGTCCATGCGATTCACACGGCTGTTTCTCAGACGTAAGCCTGAAAAATACTTTTCTTGGTCCCAGGCTTGCGCGTCGTCGGGGGGTGTCGGATTGCTGGCCATTGCGGTGCAGTCCGTCGTCGATGCTGTTGCACNGCACGACTTTGTGCCGTTTCGTCGGCGGCCGTACTAGTAATATGAAAACCGATGGACATGGTTTGACACTGCTCCCGAGCTTTATTCATGGGTGTGTTCACATAATGTCGCACGGATTCCGCTTCTACGTAAGACCTGGTCACGGTATGCCTCATTGCGTCATGGTATTGTGTACACGAACGGTTCGTTGAAGTTTCCCGGTTCGCAAATACGACCATCGGAAATGCGTCCTATTCATGCAGCGGATTCCTTCCACGTATTGACAGCCTGTCGCATTGGACGTTCCACCGATCTCCCGCGTCGCAATGCCCCGCATATCACTCAGGTGGTCCATGCGATTCACACGGCTGTTTCTCAGACGTAAGCCTGAAAAACACTTTTCTTGGTCCCAGGCTTGCGCGTCGTCGGGGGGTGTCGGATTGCTGGCCATTGCGGTGCAGTCCGTCGTCGATGCTGTTGCACGCCCTCACAATGGCTTCATGCACCGCACATGGGAGACAATTGCGGGCACAAATGTTTTTTACAGCCATGTTTTATGCACTGCATGCCCATGTTGCCGTGCGATGGCGGAGAACACGTACCAGAGACGTGGTGGACCTATCACGTCTTCGTGGTTCCCACCCGACGACTGCGACCTCGACGACACTGACGAACCTTGCTTGACGCAACAGACTTCTCACGACGACGAGGATGCAGCCCGCACAGCAGCGGACGGGGCTGCACGCCGTGAAATTCAGGGTCCACTGCGGATGTCGCGTGTAGGTGGTCGTGTGCACTCTACCAAGGGCCTACCCCACGGCTCCGACGATGAGGCACGGGCAGCCGACGCCATGGCGAAGACTGTGTCCGATAACATCGCGAAGCCGAAACCCGACCCTGCAAGCAGAAGGAAGCGGAAAGCAGACGTCGACTTCCCGGGCGGCTCTTCCTTCGACACTATGGCAGCATGCAAGGCTGCCGTGGAAGAATATGCGGTGGTAAACCGCATGTCCCTCAGGTGGCTCAAAAGCGACCCCATGCATTTTGTGGTGCGGTGCAAGCAGTACGCCACCAAGAAGTGCCCGTGGGTTGTACGTGCGGGGTACAGCAAAAAGTCCGGTGCTTACAACATCACGTCCTTCACAGAAGGCCACCTTTGTGATCCTCGAGTCTCCCGAGGCAACCCAGTGCGTACCACGCGGTGGGTGGTCCGGCACATTCAAGGCACCCTCGCCAAGGACCCTTATGCTTCTGCAAAGGCACTGCAGGCGGTCGTGACGAAGGTCAGCAACACTAAGATACCGTACACCACCTTGTACCGCGCGAAAAAGGCGTGCCTGGAGAAGATGTACGGAAAGAAGTCCGAGTCATGGAGCATGTTTCCTGGTTACGTGGCCGAGGTACGTCCGCAAGGTGTTGTTGTCGTTTACACTTGTTATCCACACCGTTTCCTTCCTACTTTGTGTCTAATCCCGTGTGTTCATTTGCGCAGCTGTTGAAGGTGGACCCGTTGGCCATCGCGAAAGCTGAGAAGGACCCAGACACTGGCGCGTTCGACCGTGTTTTCGTCGCACCCGGTGCCTGCCGCAAGGGTTTTGAGTACTCGCGCCGAGTCATCTTCATGGATGGAACGCACCTCAAGAATGGTCACAAGCAGGTGCTGCTGATCATGCAGTTCTTCGACGCCAACGACAACGCCATGCCCGCGGCGTACGTCCTTGTTTCAGGAGAGGACGAGCGCAACTGGACGTGGTTCTGTGAGCTGGTGGCAGCGGCCTACCCGTCTGCAGCACTGCAGGGAACAACGATCATCTCAGACCGTGAGAAAGGACTGGCCAATGCAGTGGAGTCCAAACTAGCGGGTGCTACGCATACCTACTACGCGTGGCATCTGATGCGCAACGTGCAGTCCCGCTGCCAGGGCCGGTCGGGATCCTTGTTCTGGAATCTCGCGCACGTCACAACACATGAGGACTGGGATGCATGCTTGGCCGAGATGCGCCGACAAGCACCACGGGTTGTGGACTACCTGTTGGGTGGAAACGGCGAGCCGGGCATCCCCAAGGAGCGCTGGAGCCGTCTGTACTGCCCAGTGCCGCGTAGCGGGCACACCACGAGCAACGCCATGGAGTCCCTGAACGGGAAGCTCGTGGATTTGCGAAAGATGTACCTGTACTTCTGTTTTGTCAACCTCCACGTTTTTGTGCAGAGGCTGTGGCACATCCGTCGCAGGATGGCTCACGACGCTGTGGACAACGTGGCGCCGGCTCTGTACCTGAAGGTGAAAAACAACTGCGACAGGAGCCGAGCGTACAACCTGGACTTGGACGGGGACGAGGCCGGACCATGGACGAGCGGCATTACAGTGCGGGCGAACGGCACTCCACGAGACGTCAACATCAAGACCAAGGAGTGCACGTGCGGCAGGTGGCGTGAATACGGGGTGCCATGCCCACACGCGTGCAATCTCTTGCTCGAGAATGCACTCAACCCCGTGGCCTACGTGGACTACGGATACCTCACCCTCAACTACAAGAGGACGTACAACGCACCATTCCCATTGCCGAAGATGCGACTTGTGAAGCGGGCTGACCCGAAGTGGCTGCAACCTGGAGCACGTCGTGGGCGCGGGCGTCCGGCCACGGTCAGACTTGACCGGTACGCCAAGGTGAAGAAGAGGCACATTTGTGCACGTTGTGGGCAGATGGGCCACGTCCGGCGTGCATGCCCAAACATGGAGGCGCCGACACCAGAACAGATGGCCGCAGCCCGCGTGGCAGAGCTGGACGCAGAGCGCTGCATGAGAGCGTCCTGCAGGTCAAACGTGGACGCCATGGAGTACTCCGGGGACGAGGCTGATGATGCACCCCCTGCTGAGGAGGAGGGAGAGTCAGACGAAGAATCAGAGGAGGAGGGGGAGGAGGAAGAGGAGCAGGGGGAGGAGGAGGAGGAAGAGGAGGGCAGGGATGGTGTGCAGGAAAGACAAACAGATGACTCGGAGGGGGGTGAGGAGGGGGATGAAGACAAGGAAGATGAGGGGGGGGAGGGGGGTCAGGAGGTGGTTGACCCCGTGGCAGTGTCCAGTGACGATGAACAGGGGGACCGTGATGCTGCTGAGGACCGTGAAGAGCTGTGGATGGCTTTCCACGCGGAGGTGGACAGCATCACGCGTTCCTTTGGCTTGTGGTAAGTTTTTTCATGCTTATTCACNCATGTTCCTATTCCACTTACTAACTCATACCCTTGTGTGTCCTTTGCAGAGCCGACGTAGCACCGTTCGGGACCAGGGAGGTGCAGGCCAGATTACAAGTGGCCCCTGATTGCACCTCTGCCTTAGAGTAGTGTTTCCTTGCACTTTACTCTGGGATGGTACATGTGTTGGGACAATTGTTGGACTTGTTACTGCATGGAGCAGTGAGCATGTCCTGTACTGAACATTTGCTAGTCACTGAACTCCATGTTTCCATTGCCAAAAAAATGCCATGAACGACATGAATTCCCAATATTTGTGTCTCCAAGTGCCCTTTGTTGCCTTGATGTAGTACTGCATAATGGTGTTCTGTAGTTTTAGTGCACATTAGTGACCTTAAAATGATATGCAGTGAATGTCCCTAAAGGAGTTCCGTAGTGTACATATATACTATGAACAAGTTCATTTCGTTCTCTTTGCGTCAGTTGTTTCAAAGAACCAGAAGATGAGTTCATGTGAACAAGCAGACTTCACTATCATCTTCCTCATGGGAGTTGGTGCGACACTAATGTGTCAGAAACTGTATTCCTATCTGTTGCCGCCAAGAACAACAAGATACGTGCCAATGTGCCACTGTCCAGGAACACACAACGACACATGTCAACTGGATGCCTACACAAGTGTAGCAGAGGCAGAGGAGAGTGAATGGGACAATGTCTTGTACGAGGGAGGAGACGACACTGTCCACACGGTTCATACCGATGCGGACATCTTCTATGATGCACTGGGATGTCAGGGACGTCAGGGTTGTGGTTGTGACTTGTGCACCTGGCTATGGCTGTGCATTGTACTCGATCCGAAGTGGTTAGATCCAGCGTGGACTGGGTAGTACCTCCTTCATTATTACTTTCATGCCCACGTTTCTCCGTGAAATAATTCAATCATGTCCATAACTTGGATAAGAAAAAGACATCCATGCCCATTATCGTCTGAATATCAAGACAATTGTGCCCATACTTTGTTTCGCCTGTGCCATACGTTGACAATGAAAGTACAACTTTATGCCCTCTAATGTACTTCACATGAACACAACGTGCCAATTACTTTCGGGTAAAAATGTGTTATGTACCCACATCTGTCTGTTTTATATATATGATATGCCCATTGTCGTCAATGGAAAAAACCTCGCATGCCCACGACTGTCATTGAAATCATTCTCGGGTGCCCAGAATTCCCCAAGAAATACATCTGCCATACCCAATGTTCTGCATGGAAAACAGCTCAGATGCCCAAACATGTCAGTGGAATAATACTCAGACACCCAGTACTCTCACTACAATAAATCTTACATGCCCAAAGTTGTCGATGGCATTACCATGGATTCCTCATGACGGACTCGGTGGCTCCGACCATATCCACGGCTCCCATGGGTCGGGACAGTTGAGCGGCCTGGTACTTGGCATGGGCACTCCCAAAACCCAGGCCATATGGTATGGAGAAACAGGAGTCTCGACCCATGGTGGTACAATGTAGCCCAACCTTGCGTTGCGTGCGACATAGCGGTCCCACGCCTCCTTCAATGCCACCCATGCCTCGTGTACGGCCACAGGATCCTCCAAGGGAGTACCCCATCCCTGATGTGCCAGGCCATTTCGACGGGCGTCGTTGTCCATGACCTGCGCACGTGGTCGTCAAACTTCGGTACTAGTAGTGAACTGAGCGCATTTTACTATCGGGGAAGCACCTTCAATCCACGGCAAAGGACCGGTTCATCGTGCGAACAAGTACAAAAAGCGGGTCACTTGATGAACCTCTTCGCGTCATCGTCAGTAGACGTCGGCACCTGCCGCCGACATCGGGTTCAGGTGCGCGCAGCGTCGGCAAATTCCACCGTGGACCTGGCAGTGTCCTTTCGGCGAGCATTCATTGGCGATGAAAAAGACCTGCTCCGAGCGACGCGCAAACGTCTGCTACAGCGCACCACAATCTGTCCACATGCATGAGTCGATGTTGTATGAACTCCCTGCCGCACAACGGAACACGACAAAACGAACCATCGGCTGCCAAGACAGGCTGTCCATATTCGAGGTTTGTTTACGACATGCAAGTCAAAGACGATTGAATACCTCGAGCAAATACTGGGCACAGTTGTCATTACATTCCGTTTTCGCACGCTCCCTGAAAATCATGGGCATCGATGTCATCTCGTTTTCGACTATGGGCACCGCCGTCACTTCGTTTCCGACTTTGGGCACCGATGTCATCTCGTTTTCGACTATGGACACCGCGGATATAAGGAGCGAAACGATGGGCACCGGAGCATTTGTGCTCTAGGTGGAAAAGGGAGACAGTTAACAGGCATGAGTGTCATAGATGGAAAATGGAGACAGTTAACGGGCATGAGTGTCATAGGTGGAAAAGGGAGACAGTTAACGGGCATGAGTGTCATAGTTGAAAAAGGGAGACACTTAACGGGCATGAGTGTCATAGGTGGAAAAGGGAGAGAGTTAACGGGCATGAGTGTCATAGGTGGAAAAGGGAGACAGTTAACGGGCATGGGTGTCATAGTTGGAAAAGGGAGACAGTTAACGGGCATGAGTGTCATAGGTGGAAAAGGGAGACAGTTAATGGGCATGAGTGTCATAGATGGAAAAGGGAGAGAGTTAACGGGCATGAGTGTCATAGGTGGAAAAGGGAGACAGTTAACGGGCATGTGTGTCATAGGTGGAAAAGGGAGACAGTTAACGGGCATGAGTGTCATAGGTGGAAAAGGGAGACAGTTAACGGGCATGAGTGTCATAGTTGGAAAAGGGAGACAGTTAACGGGCATGAGTGTCATGGGTGGAAAAGGGAGTTAGTTAACGGGCATGAGTGTCATATGTGGAAAAGGGAGACAGTTAACGGGCATAAGTGTCATAGGTGGAAAAGGGAGACAGTTAACGGGCATGAGTGTCATAGGTGGAAAAGGGAGACAGTTAACGGGCATGAGTGTCATAGGTGGAAAAGGGAGACAGTTAACGGGCATGAGTGTCATAGGTGGAAAAGGGAGACAGTTA
>SZWC01015173.1:17519-47443 GCA_023375785.1 Penium margaritaceum
CCCCCCCCCCCCCGCCGCTCGATGCGCTCCTGCCAGCTCGACGGGCATGACCCGCCCCTGCGGCGCCAGCCACGCGAGCCGCGCCAGCAGTGGGAGCCGGGCCAGCCACATTGCTGTGACGGCCGACCGGGTCGCGATGGCGAGCCTGCCTGCCGGGTCGCCGGGTCGCGATGGCGAGCCACGTCAGGCAACCCTGACACCCCCACCAACCACAACGGCCAGCCAGCCGTTCACGCGGGCCGCGACAACCGGCCAGCTCTGCCTGCAAGCCTAGACGGCCAGCTTGACTGACCCCAGGCCAGCCACGCACGTCAGTGGCACGTCAACCAGCCGGCAGTGGCACCCAGCCAGCGACGGCCAGCGGCGCCAGCCAGCCGCGCTGGGTGGCCGTGACAACCCAGTGGACTTCAGGCAGGCCGGCTGGCCAGCCTGCCACCCATGGGCTGCCGCCCACCCCATGGGCTGCCAGCCTGCTGGCGACAGCCAGCCAGCTGTGCCAGCCAGCCTCACGACCTCTCCAGCAAAGCGGCCAGCTGGCCAGGCAGCTAGCCGGACACCCAGCCGGCCAGCCAGCCAGCTAGCCAGCCCGCTAGCCTACCAGCCAGACAGCCAGCCGTTCCACTCAGCACCTCGGCCGCAAGCAAGCCAGCAGGCGAGCAGGCGAGCCAGCTAGCCAGCCGGCCAGCCAGGGGCGGTGAGGTGCGAGGCGTCTAGCATCAAACGGTAGTCTTTTTCTCCCGTTTCTCCAGCAACCTCCACGGCTGGCTCCATCGCAACTTCACCAAGATGTAGGATGAAGTGGCCGCCGTTGCCGACACCCAGGCCCTCCGAGCAGCCAGCACAAGAGTAAGGACGGCTCCAGTAGCGCCTAGCGGCCACCCCTCCATGCACGTTGCAAGCGGGGATGCCATCAAGCTTGAAGCCTCTCAGGCGTCAAGGGGCAGGCCCGGAGGCGGAGGCCTAGCCCGAGGGCACTGCCGGGAGCTGCAAGAGGCGCGAGTGCAAGAGACGAAGCTGCACCAGCTGCTCGGCCGGGAGTGGCTTTACCCGATGGAGCAGAGGCTGGCCCTTCGCCTTGGTTCTTTCCTCGGCTGCAACATGGCCGAGCTGGCCCCACAGCTGACCGGCGTTCCGGGCGCCACCCCCCTGTCGGGCCTGGACCCCCCCCTCGTGGCCCTCGCCAGCCGCCGGTCCCCCTGCAGTAGTTCCAGTGGCGGGGACTAAAGCCTGAGCAGCACCTCCGACTGTTACCGGTCTTCACCACCACCGACCCACTCCACTGGCGGTTTGAGACGCAGCAGCGGCTTCAGAAGCAGCTCCTACAAAAGCAGCAGCGGCAGCAGCAGCTCGAGGAGTGGCTCTAGTACCAGCAATGGTAGCTGCAACACATGGAGGTGCTACATGCCCACACACCGCCGCCCGGTAGGAGGGGGGAGGCACTCTCAGGCAGCGTTGTCCTGAGTGATACCCTCCCCTGCAAGGCGTAGCCATAGCAACCACTGGCAGGAGCAGCGGGAGCAGCTACAGCAGGATCAGTCGCAACAATAGTAGCAGCAACAACTGCCGTTGCACCACCAGTAGTGGCAGAAGCAGTCGCAACAGTAGCAGGCGCCGCAGCACTAACAGTTACGAGAGCAGCATCAGGTGTCCGAGGAGTAGCACCAGGTGCCGAAGGAACAGGAGAAACAGCAGGCATCGAAGGAGCAGTAGCAGGTGTTCCAGGACCAGCGACAGGCGTCACCAGAGCAGTATCAGGTACCGGAGGAGCAGCATCAGCAGCAGCAGAGTCGATTGATAGCCCACTACAGCCGGCGTCGGAGTGGGCCAGGAGTTGGATCCATGAGGGAGGAAACCGCTGCTATCGCGCCCCCTCCTGCGGCGAACCTCGACCATTGGTTGCAATCGTCGTCCGCGCGTGCCTCTACCGCCTCCCTCCCCGCTCCCCTTCACTTTCCCTCCCTCCCCCTATTTGACCACCCCTTAGCTCCCCTCCCTCAGCCTTGTCCCCTTCCCTTCGCCCCCTCCTCCCCTCCCCCCTTTTCTCCCTTCACGCAACTTCTCCTCGACAACCGCATTGGCTCTTCTTCGTCAAGCCGCAGACACGATCTCTTTCAACCTTGAAGGCATCCCGCTCACGTTGGCATGGGAGTGCCTGGCCGGAGCATCGACCAACAACGTTGCAGAGTACACGGCCTTACTCTTGGGCATCGGCCTGGCAAAGGAGGCGCAGGTGGGGGAGCTTGTGATCATCAACGATCATCAACGACTCACGCCTTGTGGTGGACCAGATGCGCGGAGCAGCGCGTGTGAGCGTCGACCGCCTCCTAGCCCTACGAGACGGTGTCCGCACCACTTTCGGAGAGTGCGTCCGTATGGTGTATCACAATATGGATGCGCTTGATGGGACGTGAACACAACAAGGTAGCAGATGGGCTGTCGTGGCTGTGTCAGGGGCAAGAGGAGCTGAGTGCCCCGGATTCCCTGACACGCTCTGGCACATTTGCGGGGAGGCCTTGCTCCCCACTCAGCAGCTGGTCATAGCAGGTGTGGACGAGTAAGAGGAGTCCTGGGAGGAGCTGTGGTGGTCCAGGGACCACACGATCTTCCCACCATGGGAGGCTCTCGAGGGCATGGCCTGGGAGAGCTTTTGCGGGGTCCTCGAGCTGGTCGCCAGGAAGAGCCAGAAGATGGCCCAAGCCCCTCAGGTGTTTGCCCGCGAGCCGCGATGCAGGGTGAGTGCTTGTTTTGCCTGCTACAGCTCATGGACGAACAACCCCGACCTGCCCCCGGCGGTCCTCCACACCCAATGGAAACTCCTCCTCTACCGCGTCCCCTCACAAGAGGAGCTGGTAGGGAACTCGACCTTCATCACCAGTAAGCGCTGGCGTAGGAGAGGGGAGCGGTGGGACGTGGCCCATGAGCTCGGACCAATGGATAACGTCATCCTCAAGCGGTGCCTTCGGTTTGAGGCCAGGGAATGGGCCGGACTGGTTGAGGAGATGGTGCGTCCGGCGGGGCATGCCAGGGTCGTCCTCCGGTCCAACACCCGACAGGGAGCGGCGGAGCATAAAGCAGAGGTGGCATATACCCGCCAAAAGGCGGTCGGCCTTGTCCACTCAGGGACGCTCTCGCGAGCCATGCGCCTGTTTGAGGACCATTCACTGGTGGCAGGCACAGAGGCCATAGTGGCGTTCCTTCGCGAGCGCCACCCGTCGGGGCTCCTTCCGATCCCGGCGTGGGACAAGGGGTACGCGGATCCGAAGGGGAGCGGCTCGGACAGGATCACCGAGGAGCACATGTAGGAGGCATTGCGGGAGGCACCGCGAGGATCGAGCTCAAGGCTCCTCGGCCTCACCATGGACCTCCTTCAGGAACTCGTGCTCGACTCCTGAGCGGCCGTATCCAGCATCTGCTTATTCCTCTACATCATCCTTGACGCTGCATTTCCTCCACGCGTCACAGACTGCCTGGGCTACAACAATCTCATCCCCATACTAAAGGGGGAGACCAAGGAGGAGGTGCATTCCATCCTGACGGAAGAGGTGTAGCTCTGGCTGGTAGGAAACCTACTCCTTGGCGACAAGACGCAGCTCACAGCGGTCCTTCGACCCTTCTAGTACGGCATGGAGGCCTCAAGCGGAGCGGCGCTGCTGGTTCGAGGGGTCCATGAAATCTTAGCGGCCAACTCGTCCTTCCGGCTGCTCGGAGGCGGTACGGGCCTATGGCCTTGGGACGTGGATCTCCTTCCTGCGCCAGTTCTATGTCCGCCCGGCACAACTCCTCTTCGGCGTCAATTCCCCCACGGGCTTCAAGACCCTGGTAGCAGCAAATGGTAGCAAGAGAGGGCACGTGGGTGACTATCAGGACGCCGTAACAATATGCGGCCTGCCGCAGCTATCGGGAGTATGCATGGTGGCCATGGCGGCGTCCACGACATAGTGGGCCCACGGGTGCAGCAGGGGACGAATTAAACGTGTGGCACCGGGTTTTTTGCCTCTCTTGTCTTAAAATATTATTCGGCCATAGTGTCGGACCCACAAGCATTTCGACAAAATTCGATCAAGAAATTCGGCACGTGGAGGCCGTGTACATGCACACTGGCGGAGGGGGGGGGGGGGGGGGGTCAAGGATAGACACAGAAAGGAAGTTTACTAAAAGTGGAAAGTACCAATCTGAGCAACATGCTTACGTCAACAGCCATGTCACACCACCACTTCATTTTCCTCCTCCACCTTCTCACTAGCAAACATGAGCTCCCCTGCATAGGGAGCTGACTCACGTTGAAACTCTGGTGTGAAAACCCTTCAAAAATTTGCCTTTCCCCAAGCGGCCTTCACAAGGTCTTCAATGCAGATGTGGTTCCAGGCATCGTGAAACCAAGCACATGCCTCTTCCTTAAGAACTCCCATGCCGACGTGGATGTGTAGCCCCTTGCTAGTCCTTTCTGTGCCCCATGCCGCGTAGTTCTCTTCAATCTTGTTCTTTAGAGGAAGCATGATCCCCACATCACAGGGCTGCGCTTTGGAGGTGCATCCGGGGGGGATGTAGCACATGCGAAGGTAGGAGAAGTTGGTGCTGAGCCACTCCTGGAAGCTTGCGCATGCATGCGGGCGCCAAGCATCCATGATCAACAGCATGTCTGCTGTCCCAGGTTGCATGCGTAGCGCCTTGAACATGCGCTAGTAGTACGGAACAACGATGTTCCGCAGCCAGTCACGTGTGGTGTCACTGTTGGCCCAATGGTTGGCTGTGAAAGTGAGATGTGCACCTGCTTCTGATGGCTGCTGTGCATGCGGGCCGCGGGGGAGGCAGTTCTTCGACTTTCCTCTGAAAATGAGCTGCAACGGGAAGACTATTGTCTTCCCATTGCGCTATCGTTGCAGATGAAAAGTGGCACGTTGCTAGGCAGGGAGAGCGGTGATGCGATGGAAGCTGGTTCTTCATCATTGGTCGACGTAAAAGCAGTCGCAAGTTGAGGTGCCGCTGTGGCATCGCCGGACGCGAGGACCTGCACCTTGCGTGGATGGCCCACGGGTCACTTGGCAGGTGTCGGACGAGGAGCGGGTCCTTGGCGGACTGCATGTGCGAGGCAATGAGCACACTCCTCCGGCGAAACCTTCTATAGAAAACAGTCCATGGTGATCGGGGGGCGCGTCACAGCTTTCCATTTGGATGTTCAAATCAAATGCTCAGTTACGATTTGACAGATTCATGTCTACGGCCAAAGAAGTGATCAACGGATGTCTTTCTTGGCGTGGCTGTTTTCACCAACCATGTGAATGCGCGACTCCGTGAACGACGAACATACGCTAGTTCTTTGGCCGGTGAGACTCGATAGACATGGAACTACTTTCAACGCCGAATTTACTGATCAGGACTTTTTGTTCATCGAATGTTTAGGAGCTACCTAAATAACTTCAAAGAAGGAAACTGTGGCAGTGCCACGCAGATTCCATAATGAGCGCCAACTCAATGATCGAAATAAAAGATCATTAGGGTAGCGTGGCAGTGCCATGCTGACCAGTCAAAGGAGCCACGTGGCTCAAGCGGGGTCACCTAGGACTGTAGGCAGTAAGATGGGATGGCTTGAGGGTCGGAGACCCTCAAGCACCGCACTTTTGGCCTAATCGGCCAAGGATTTCGTTGAATCCGCTACATTTGTATCAGAGCTCCAGGGCTCAAATCCCACGTTGGGATTACGGGAGATGGTGAGGTGGCTCTCACTCCTAGTGGGAGGGAGTGTAGCATGGCAGTGACACACCGACCGGTTGAAGGAGCCATATGGCTCGAGCGGGGTCACCTAGGACTGTGGGCGATGAGACGGGATGGCTTGAGGGTCAGAGACCCTCAAGCATTGCGATTTTGGCCTAGTCGGCCAAAGATTCATCGAATCCGCTACATACCAATATCATGCAAGAAGTAACACATACGGCAATGTCACGTAGTAAACTCATATGAAAATGCTGCATAAAAGACAATGCATGTACCAATACCGTATAGAAAATGACACGTATGCCAATGCCACACAGGAACCCAGAAATCGTAAAACAATTATGTTGGTGCCACACACCATGCGGTGTTCACACAAAGTGATTCTTGTCGCTCGCCATGGATCAGTCGGATTTGCCATTGTAACTTTCTCCATCTGTGATCCCTTACACATGCCATGATCGAGAAAGGAAAAAGGGTAGGCGGCTGGTTGCGGAGGCTCGAGGACTGGTTGCTTTTGTTCCGCATGGTGGGAGAATGGTTGCTCTTGTTCCGAAGGCTGGACGAATGATTACATTTTGTACACAAGGTGGACAGATGAGGGTCACACTTTACGTTTTATGGATATCTCAACCATTTCACCCAAAAATTAATATAGTTTTTGCATGGCACATTTCCCTCATCCATTCCCCCTCCCATTCCCCCTCTACTCCTACACCCATCTGTTCTCTGTCTACTTGCTACAGTCATTATTCAGGCACCGGCAGAGTGACTACCTATTACGGCCACTATCTAGGCACTTGTTGGCTGTGTGGCCTTTTTAATGGCCACTGTCCATGCACTGGCTGTGTACATTCTTCCTCGATGCTAACGATGTAATGATGTTGTGCCGCCGAAGAAACGTTGTCCCCCTAAGAAACTACTAGGAGGTTTCCTAACCTTGATGCTGCTGCTGATGTGGCAACACTGCCAAGTCAGCTGGCGTACTAGTAAGCAAGCAGGTGTAAGAAAGAACAGGGGTTAGACTAGGGAGATGCGCAAAGTCTCATAAGCTCCAATAGCTTTGTAATGCGAAGAGGGAAGACAACTGACAAGCACACAGCATTAACACATGTCGTGGCTCTAGCCTAACTTCCAGCCCAACATAGAGACAAACTTCAAGCCCAACTTCCAACCGAACTTCCAAACTAACTTCAAGTCCAACGTCCACCCTAACTTCATGCCCAACTTCTAACCCAATTTCCACAACGACCCCTATTTCCAGCCAAATCTCCAATTTAACTTCCAGCCCAACTTCCAACCCAGTTTCCAGCCCAATTCACAGCCCTACTATTAGCCCCACTTCTAGCTTCCGGCCCATCTTTCAGGCGACCATCAAGCCCAACTTTCAGTCCAACATTTAGTCCAACTTCTGGCTTAAATTCAATCCCAGTTTCCATCCCACATTAAAGCAATGCATCCAGCCCAATGTCCAGCCCAGCTTCCATCTCAATATCCAGCTTAAATTCTAGCTCTCTCATTGAACAAAATAATCACTCAGAGCAAAAGAGCTAGGAAGACAGCTCAAAAACAGTGTGGAACCTCATGGTGGCCAGTCTCCTGCCACAATCAAGTAGGCGCTCTAATGTCATTACATGAACCTTACATGTGCCTTGTGGTTAGGGATTGCTTTCCTCTCAATGAAAGAAGCAAGCGATTTTGGCGCTCAAGTTCTACATCCCCCTCCTTTCCGCCCCCCCCTCCCTCCATCCCCCCTTCCTCCCTTTTCCCCACTGTGACAACAAGTAACTCAATGATCTCATCTATGAGTTGTGTTTATGAATGGTTGACACACAAAGTGACCTCTTGACTATACCACATGCACAAGTGTAAATACTTGTGTGTGTCTACACAATGGCCATTGTTGCATCATTGGACGAGAGACTAAGAGTGAAACAAGGAGTCACATGTTCCCTAGTACATTTTGGTCATTTACCAAAATTGAAATGTAAGAAAGACTGTTATAACCTTTCTTCTGTGTATGTTTTCATGTTAATAACGAACGTCATGACCGCCATTCCAACATTTGAAAATTTCTAGGGCCAAAAAGCTCGGATACCCATAAACATAGAATGTGACTCTCATCCGCGCAACACTAGCAAAGAAAACCAAAGACCCAGTCCATTTCCATGCTTGATCGCGGCATGCGTCGCTGATTGAGCCAAAGAAGAATGCGCATGGCCATCCATTGATTGACGGTCAGTGAAAAAAGTGGCTGATCGATCGCCTTGCCAACCATTGATTATTGGCATGTCAATCGATGGCTGGCAAGGTTGGCGATCACCGAATTCCGTCTCTGATCCTGGATCAGCTGGAGTCCCTTGATCACGACGGGGACTCCAAAACTCCGGCTGCGAGCCTAAGAAGGAAAGGGACAAACCCATCTATTATGATATAAAACCATTGGGTCTATAAATCAAACCTCAGACAAACCTATATTCTTAAGGGGGTTTTAGTTTTACTTTTTTGCGGGCACCTGTCAGGCCGCGCAGTAGGGGAGCCCCGCAGGTTCCCTTTCAACACATGGGGAGTCTCAAACTCCCCACAAGCCTTACACAAACTTCACACGATAGTATCACAGATCCCACAATTCGAGGTTTGTGATACTTGTGGATGAGGTCCATGTCACGTGTCGACGACGCATGACATGGTGCCTTGATATCGACCTTTTTTTGTTGTCCTTGTTACTCGCATGACGGTTAGCTCCGTTACTTCTTGTTGGACAATGGGGTGATGGGTTTGTAGGTAGTTGTGACTGTCGGTTTAAGCCGCCTAGCAAGCACCGAAACACCATGGATCCATGGCGGTGTAGACGACAAGTGGGAAGAACCCTAGCCAAGAGCTTAGCGAGAGTCAAAAACAAGTGTATGAGAGTAACAAGCTAACGAGGTAATAGCGACTGGTCGACCGGGCCACCCACGCGAGTAGCTCGGCGTGGGGCCCGACCGCCACCCCGGGGTCAAACCGACCTTTCGGCAAATATGCCTCCGTGATTTCCTCAGGGACGATTTTGTAATATACCCATCGTTTCGCCTGAAAGATCAATGGTCTCCAGAGTCAAAAACAAAAAGACGCCGGTGCCCAAAGTAGAAAACGGAAAGACGGCTCTGTCCATAGTCATAAACGAAATGACAGCGGTGCCCATGTTTTTCATCGTGCGAGCGAAAACGGGCACGACTGATATATATTTCATGTATATAACACATTTGACATGAATTTTGACTACGAGCTTGTGATGACCCTGCCAAACCCCTCATTTAAGCTAGGGGTTTGTCGTCGGTTGGGTGGGGTGCAAGATGTGGCGCACGCTGTGCTAGAAGAAAGGGCATCTGCCGGGCCCCGCTACCGCGGGGTCCGGCAGGTGTCCGGGCGAGAAAAAAAGAGACCCAAATCCCCCAGTGTAAGTAGGGGATTTGCATCATATTTGGAGGGGGGGTTTGTGACATGCAGCGTACGCTGTGATAGAAGAAAGGGGACCTGCCGGGCCCCGCTACCGCGGGGCCTGGCAGGTGTTGGTTTTCGCGCATCTCTCATTGTACTCTGTTGTGTCCTCCCGGCTTGTGCACATTGGCGTGCAGATGATTGACGACGAGACTCGACGTTGCTGGAGTGTCGCTCGGTGGAGCCGACGCGCGCCGAGGTCCACGCACCATCCGCTGGAGCCTCCTTCCTCTGGCAATGCGTTCAGCTCCATCGGCAGGCCTCCTCGGCGGTCGGGCCGCCGGCGGTCACTGCCACTGCAGATGCTGTTTCCATGCACCCAACTCTGTTTCTGGATGTGGCATTGCGTCTGCATCGTCATGCTATGCCTAGGGTACAGGTCTCCTGCTGTGTGGCCCTTCTTGTTGTCACTGACTGTCGTAGGCACTACCCGGGTTCGGGTAGCCATAACTCTTTGCTGCTATTTTTCTAGCTGATTCTGACCGCACGACTGCGTTTACAGCGTCGGTATTATGGTATGGTCCAGTTTTCAGGCGAAACGGACGACGCCCGGGTTTTGGGCTGTCGGGCAGGGCTCACCGAGAAAACCCTGCCTGCCAGAAAATAGGGCTAGGACTATTTTCTGATTGGCTGGTTAGCTGAGTAACAAGTTCTACACTAGTGTGGGGGAGCTAGAACTTGGAGGGGTCTCCCATTGTTGCTCATTCTTCATTCCTAAACAGTCACTTTCAGTTTTCAGCTGCTTTCTGGCGCTAACACTGGCGCGCATGTTTCTGAGTAACAAACCCAGAGCTTCCAGACTTTGACTCTAGAGCAGCAGACTGAGGGGGCAGCTGACTTAAGCAACGAGCGTGGAAACCCGCACGCTGCATCAATAACGCTGCTGCCCCAACCTGCCGCCTAAGTTTTCCAGCTTGGTATCAGAGCCAGAGCATAGCAACAGCAACAGAAAACCGGCGTACAGGTGCCAGACAATGCCGGCGGACCTCCATATGCGCCAGTGCAGGGGAAATGCTGCCGGATTTTTTCCGGCAGCATTGACCCGCCTGGTGGCGGCGTCAGATTTTTTCCCACGGCCACTGGGCCAGGGGAAATGCTGCCGAATTTTTTTCGGCAGCACTGACTCCCACACGCGACGCGAGGAGGTGAGCGGCAGGCCGCGTCCGACACCTGTGGGCGACGACGCACGCTGCAACGTCACCCAGGTGCACTGACTGGCACCACCACGCAGCAACGGCAGCCGCGGGCAACGCCAGCGAGCAGTGGCAGCAGCAGCTAGCAGCAACAGCGTGCAGCAGCAGCAGTAGGCAGAAGCAGCAGCTCGCAGCAGCCCGCAGCACCAGCAGCCCGCAGCAGCAGCTCGCAGCAATAGTAGCAGCAGCTCGCAACAGTAGCCCGCAGCAGCAGCCCGCAGCAGTAGCAAGCAACAGCCGCAGTACGCAGCAGCGGGCTGTAGCAGCCGCAACAACGAGCCGTAACAGTAGCCAGCTGCAGCAGTAGCAGCAGCGAGCAGCTGCTACTGCTCGCAACCCATAGCAGTAGCGACTGTTGCTGCTTGCAGCCCGCAGCGAGCGAGCAGCGAGCAGCAGCCCGCTGCTGCCAGCGAGCAGCAGCTCGCTGCTGCCAGCAAGCAAGCAGCTCGCTGCTCGCAGCAGACAGCGGGCAGCTGCCCACTATGACAAAGAAAAAAACAAAAAAAGAGAAGGAAAATTATCCCCCGCCCCTTTTCCTTCTCTGCTACAGCTGCAGCAGCCACCCTAGCTGCTGCAGCAGCCCGCAGCAGCGGCTGCTACTACAACTGTAGCCGCAGCAACAGTAGCAACAGTAGCAGCTGTAGCCGTAGCAGGAGCAGTAGCAGCAGCAGTAGCAGCTGTAGCCGTAGCAGGAGCAGTAGCAGCTGCAGCAGTAGCAGCAGCAGTAGTAGCACCTACATCAGCAGTAGCAGCAGCCGCAGCGGCAGCAGCACCAACAGCTGCAGCAGTAGCGGCAGCAGTAGCAACAGCAGCAGAAGCTGCAGCCGCTACAATAGCAGCAGCAGCAGCAACAACAGCAGCAGCAATCACAGCAGTAGCAGCAACGGCCCCAACTACCACCACTGCTGATGTCAGCATCCCGCTGCTGACGTCATTGCTGACGTCACTACTGACATCATAAAAAAAACAAAACAAAAGAGGAGAAAGGGAAAGGGGAAGACAACCAAAGGGGGAGGGTAGAAATCCCACCGTCCCAAGCCACTACTGATATCAATAACACAAAGACAAAAAAAACAAGGGACACCAAACCATGGCTGGTAGCCCCGGTGAGGAGGGGTCCTCCTCTGTTGGGGGGACCCTCAGCCCCCTTTCTTGTAGCGACTGCAGCAGCAGCAGCAGCAACAGCAGCAGCAGCAGCCCACTGGTGTCGTTGGCGGTAACCTTGACTCCCTCGCTGCTCTTCAGCAACAGCTCGCCTCCCTGACACAGCAGCTTGCAGCGCTACAGCCATTAGCCTCCCAAACTGCCACTAGTGCGCCGCCGTCGTTCATCCCTCCAGGGCACGCCAGCCCAGCTGTGTCTGCTGCCACGTACTACCTGGCACAGCAGCAGACTCAGCGCCAGCGGCATACAGTGACCTCCGTCCTTGGCCCCACTCTAGGCGCCAGCCGCAGGCAGAAGGACCTTGAGACCCTGCCGCCGCCGCTTAAGGCCGGCGAGCAGTTCCGGAGCTGGGAGCTCAGCTTCCGGATCTGGGCTCAAGGGGAGGGCCTGTGGGCCTACTACACCCTCCCTTATGACCCCACCCAGGCCGACCAGCTGTATGACGCTGGTCGCGCCGTCCGTGCCCTCGTCCCAGTCGCCCCTCCAGCTTCCCGCTTGGCCCTAGAGCCTTTCCTCGGTGACTTCACCGCTGGCGCCATCCCAGACCCTACAGCCGCATGGCACGTCTTCACCCCGTCCCAGTGCCTGTCCAGCGACGCTGAGATCAGCCGTCTGCTCTGGGAGTTTAACTCCTTGCACATGGGGGAGACCGAGATGGTCACTACCTATTGGCAGCGGGCGGAGGACATCCTTCGTCGTCTCGGCAAATCCGCCCCACCCCCTCTGTCCGCACTCCTCACCATCAAGCGCGGCGCCACCAGCCCGTACTCGGACATCTTCGTGCACTACTCCCAGGACGTCCTCTCCACCATGGCGGCCCAGGGCACCCTCATGCCCTGGGCATACGAGCTCTTCCTCCGCATTGAGGAAGCTCGTCTGGAGTTCCAGCTCCATCGCACGGAGGCTCTTGCACCCCCTGCCGTCGCCTCCCCTGCCGTCGCCTCCGTGGCCGTCGCTTCTCCCACCGCAGCTACCTCATCGTCTTCAGGGAAGAAGAAGAAGAGCCGGAACAAGAAAGGCAAGGGTCCGGTGCAACAGCAATAGCAGCAGCCGTCGGCTGGGTCCAACGGTGGTGGCTCGGTCTGCCACAACTGTGGCCAGCCCAGCCACGGGTAGTACACGTGCCCTCTCTTGACGGACAAGGCGCGCGTCATCGCCACCATGCGTTGCCAGCAGGAGCACCGTCTTGCCTCGCGCCGTCACTGCCGCTGGCCTTGACACTTCGACCTCGTCCAGCTGCTCCACCACTCCGACAGCTCCGCCAGTTCCGCAGTCATCTGCGCCACAGCAGTACTATCCACAGCCGTCGGCGCCTCCGTTCCCGTCACCGGCGCTGTCCCTCCCTTACCCGGGCTCCGGTGCCGTCACTCCGCAATCGGTCTGCACTCCCGGGCCGTCCTCCTGTGAGCGTCAGCTGGAGTAGTTCATCGCGCTCCAGCTCAGCCTGACGCGCCCTCCTTCCCAGGGAAGTGCGAGTTGTATCACCTCCTATTCTCCTGCCCCGCCTTGCATGACTGAGACTGAACTCCGGTCGTGTCCCATTTCCTCGTCTGTCTCCTTGTCTCCTATGGCCTCCTCTACTCCTTCCTATGATGACGTTGCGTGGCTTGACAATTGGCAGTCTCGGTTCGCGCCTCCTTCCACCGCGCCCGCCTCCCTTGCTTGCTGCCATGTGACTGTTAGCGATCTGGCGATCCCGGTCCAGGACCCCGCTAATACCTCGATCATCGACTCTGGGGCCACGTATCACATGATGACCTCTCGTGCGGCCTTCAGTACGCTCGGTCCTGTAGGCGATGTCTCCGGTGTCCGGACAGGCTCCGGCCAGGTGTTGCCTGTCCGTGGTGTGGGCGTTGTTCGTTTTCGTGGTCTTGCCGGTGACGTCTTTCTGACCGATGTCCTCTTCGTCCCTGGTCTCGAGCTCAGTCTCCTGTCCGTTACTGCACTTGACCGCATGAGCATGGACGTTGTGCACTCGTTTGGTGTTGGCACTATGTCGCTGTGTCCATCTGGTCTCGTCGTACTGCACGCCACCGCCCGTGGCAACCTGTGACATGTGCCCGGTCTCTCCTCCTCCCCTTTCGTCTCCTCCCCGTCGGCCGCCACAGGCCATGTGTTTGCTACCAGCACACTTTCTCTTTCACACTAGCCTCTTGCACCGCCGCCTTTGCCACGTCCACTCTGCCGCCGTCGACAGCATGCTCCGCACCCAGCCGGCCAAGGGCCTTCACCCGGAGACTTTCCCCCTCCCGTGTCCTACTGAGTACATTGATTGCGCTCAGGGGAAAATGCACCGGTCCACGTACCCTTTGTCTTCCTCCCGTGCGTCCGCCCCTCTTGACCTTGTCCATTCGGACGTCATGGGCCCTCTCCACACCGAGTCCATCAGCGAGCACGGCCGCTATGTCCTCACCCTCACTGACGACTACTCTCGCTACCGCTGGGTCTTCTGCCTTCGGCAGAAGAGCGATGTTGCCCGCACCATCCAAGACTGGCTGGTCCTTGCGGAGCGCAAGTGTGGTCGCTCTCTTCATCGCTTTCGTTCTGATCACGGTGGTGACTACATGGGTGAGGCTACGACCTTTCTCGCCTCACGCGGCATCCACCATGAGGCATCCGCTCCTTACACGTCCGCCTAGAACGATGTCTCCGAACGGTGGAACCGTACCATGGCCGACGCCGTCCGCACCATGCGGGTCGAGTCCGGTCTCTCCGATGGCTTCTACTTTGAAGCAATGGCCTACATGACCTGGGTCTGGAACTGGATTCTCCACGGTCCCCTTCCCCGCCAGTCCACGCCTTACCAGCATTGGTGCGGTCAGCGCGCTGACCTCCGCCCGGCTCGCGTCTGGGGCTGCGTGGCCGTGGTGTGGCTGCCCGCCCCGCAGCAAGGCGGCAAGCTCACCCCCCGCGGACGTCCCTGTACCTTCCTCGGTGTCTCTCGTCAGTCCAAGGCCTGGCGCTTCTGGGATCCCTCTCGACACTGCATCGTCGAGTCTCGATATGCCTTCTTCTTCGAGGACCTGTTTTCTCGCAACCTCATTCGCTCCGGCTCGTCCGTGTCTATCCCGTCGCATGGGGGAGTGAGTCCGTCCTCCGTCCTGTCACTTCCGGGTGCCACATCCCCCAGTCCCTCTGAGTCGGCAGCCCCAGTCGCAACCGCTGGTCCCTCCGGGCCAATAGCCCCAGTCGCGTCCGTTGGTCCCTCTGAGCCGGCAGCCCCAGTCGTGTCCACCGGTCCCTCTAAGCCGGTAGCCCCAGTCGCGCTTGCTAGCCCCTCCGGGCCCACGGCCCCAGTCGTGCCTGCTGGTCTCTCCGAGCCGGCAACCCCAGACGCGTCCGCTGGCCCCTCCGGGCCGGTACACCCAGTCGTGTCCGTTGGCCCCTCCGGGCCAGCAGCCCCACTCGCGCCCGCCAGTCCCTCCGGGCCAGCAGCCCCAGTTGCATCCGCTGGTCGCTTCGAGCCGGCATCCCCAGTTGCGTCCTTCGGTCCCTCAGGGCCGGTAGCTCCTGTCGCGTCCGGTGGTCCCTCCGGACCGACAGCTCCAGTCGTGTCCGCTAGCCCTTATGGGCCAGCAGCTCCAGTTGCGTCCGCTGGTCCATCCGGGCCAGCTGCCCCGGTTGCATCCGCGGGCCCCTCCGGACCAACAACCCCATCTGCCTCCATTGTCCCGTCGGACTTTGTGCCATCTCCTATCCTGCCACGCTACACACGTGGCCCAGGCGATAGCCTCCGACCCACACCGTCGGTGAGCGTGCAGACTGTCGTACCACTCTCCGTGGCGCCTCGACCCCCCGTGGCTCCACGTGTCTCCTCCACTCCCACGGTCGTGAGTGGGGACCCTAGCACCAAGGCCCTTGGCTTGACCACCTCGGCCATCATTGCAGACCTTCACCTGGGCTCCGCACTGGGCTACGTCATGCTTCATCACGAGCATCGGCACGCTATCGTGGCTGCACTCGCGCGCATCCCACCAGGGGCTCGAGATACACACGCTCTCTCAGTCCGTTCTACAACACACCCGGAGGATCCAGCCACCCTACGCGAGGCACGAGCCTCTCCTGAGGCCGCACACTTGGACGTTGCCTGCACCGATGAGCTCACTGCTATCCGACAGCACCATGTGTACGACCTCGTCCACCTTCCTCCAAGACGGAAGGCCATCGGTGCCAAGTGGGTCTTTCGTCGCAAGTGGAAGCCGGACGGGTCCTTGGACAAGTACAAGGCCCGCTTTACAGCCAAGGGGTTTGCCCAGATTCCTGGGGTCGACTACGACCAGATCTTTGCCCCAATTGGCCAGTTCTCCACTAGCCGGGCGCTCTTCAGCCTGGTCGCCCAGCATGGGTGGGAGCTGCATCAGATGGATGTGAGCAACGCGTTTCTCCATGGCTCATTATAGGGTGAGGAGCTTTACATGGTGCAGCCTCCAGGCTTCAACGACGGCACTAGGAGATTCTGGCGATTGCGTAAGGCCCTCTATGGCCTGAAGCAGTCGCCTCGGTGTTGGAACCAAGAAATCAGCAGCACGCTCCTTCACGACGGGCTCCAGCGCAGCACCGCTGACCACGCACTATTTGTCAGTCCGCGAGGCCAGACGTTTGCCGCTGTTCTGGTTTATGTTGAAGATCTCCTCATTGCATCGCCAGACACGGCTGCCATCCAGCGTGTCAAGGACTTGCATCACGCCGCCTACCACATGAAGGATCTCGGATCTGCCAGAGTCTTCCTAGGCATGGAGCTCGAGCATGATTGCTCCCAGGGCGTCCTGCACATCCACCAAGCCGCCTATGTGCAGACTCTGTCCACCCGCTTCGCGGAGGACCTGCCACTCGTGCCGAGTGCATCCTCACCCATGTCATCGATGGCCAGGTGAAGCTGAAGAGTCCTGACCCAGCTGTTGTGGGGGAGCCAGTTGACGTGACCACATACCTTTGAGTCATTGGGTCACTGATGTTCCTGGCGACGACGACGCGCCCAGACATCGCGTTCGCCGTCAACCTCCTGGCCCAGTTTTCTCAGGAGCCGCGTCACCTCCACTACGAGTCCGCGATCCGAGTACTGCGCTATGTCATCTCGACTCCTTGGCAAGGTCTCATATTCCACCGTCAGCCGTCTGTGGTCGCAGTGGGATACACTGACAGTGATTGGGCCGGCAGTCCGGACGGTAAGAGTCGCGCAGGCTGGATCTTTCTGATTGGCGGCACAGCTATGTCCTGGCGCAGTGGCAAGCAGGGGTGCATTGCACACAGCACTGCTGAGGCTGAGTACGTGGCTCTTGGCTCAGACGCGTATGAGAGTGTGTGGCTGCGTCATTTATTGTCCGAGTTGCGTCAGCCTGTCGCATCCATCACGTTGCGGTGTGACAATGAGAGTGCCATGGCCATCACTGACAATGACGGCGTACATCACACACGTACAAAGCACATCAAAGTTGAGTATCACTATGTGCGTTCGTTATTGCATGACGACAACATCAGCATCGTGTGGGTTGAGACAGCACGACAGTTGGCTGATTTCTTGACCAAGGCACTGAAGCGCGACTCGTTCAAGAAGGCTGTGAGTTCGGTTGGCGTGCGTCCGTGAGTGGCTCTCTTTGTCCCTGCTTGCATCTCTGGGTGGCCTGGGGGAGTCTGATCATTGACTGTGTCTCTGCCCCCAGATGTGCACTATGCCGATGAGTCATGGGGGAGTGTTGGTTTTCGCGCATCTCTCATTGTACTCTGTTGTTTCCTCCCCGCTTGTGTACATCGGCGTACAGATGACTGACGGCGAGACTCGAGGCTACTAGAGTGTCGCTCGGTGGAGCCGACGTGCGCCGAGGTCCATGCACCGTCCACTGGAGCCTCCTTCCTCTGGCGATGCATTCAGCTCCATTGGCAGGCCTCCTCGGCGGTCGGGCCGCCGGCGGTCACTGCCACTGCAGATGCTGTTTCCATGCACCCAACTCTGTTTCTGGGTGTGGCATTGCGTCTGCATTGTCATGCTATGCCTAGGGTCCAGGTCTCCTGCTGTGTGGCCCTGCTTGGCATCACTGACTGTCGTAGGCAATGCCTGGGTTCGGGCAGCCATAACTCGTTGCTGCTATTTTTCTAGCTGATTCTGACCGCACGACTGCGTTTGCAGCATCGGTATTATGGTATGGTCCAGTTTTCAGGCGAAACGGACGACGCCCGGATTTTGGGCTGTCGGGCGTCTGGCAGGGCTCACCGAGAAAACCCTGCCTGCCAGAAAATAGGGCTAGAACTATTTTCTGATTGGCTGGTTAGCTGAGTAACAAGTTCTACACTAGTGGGGGGGAGCTAGAACTTGGAGGGGTCTCCCATTGTTGCTCATTCTTCATTCCTAAACAGTCACTTTCAGTTTTCTGTTGCTTTCTGGCGCTAACACTGGCGTGCGCGTTTCTGAGTAACAAAACCAGAGCTTCTAGACTTCGACTCTAGAGCAGCAGACTGAGGGGGCAGCTGACTTAAGCAACGAGCGTGGAAACCCGCACACTGCATCAACAACGCTGCTGCCCCAACCTGTCGCCTAGGTTTTCCAGCTGCAGGTATCCGGGCAAGTAAAAAAAAAAAATCCAGTAATAATTTACTGGGTTAATTAATTGGGTTTCAACCCCCCCCTAGGCGGTTCGTCGGTTATTGGGGAGGGGGGGGGGTTTTGCGACATGCGGCGGAAGCTGGGGGGATCTGCCGGACCCCGCTAGCGTGGGGCCCGGCAAGTACCCGGGCAAGTAAAAAAAGAAAGGGCGGAGTGACTATATACCCCAAGTTTCGCACAATGAGCCCCATCCGCCCCTCCGTCGGAACGATAAGCCCCATCTACCCCTTTGTCGGAACGATAAGCCCCATTCGCCCCTCCGCCAGCGGGATAAGCCCCATCTGCCCCTCCGTCGGAGCAATAAGCCTCATTCGCCCCTCAGCCAGAACAATAAGCCTGATTCGCCCCTTATGCAAGGAAGTAAAAATCCAAGCGTAGAAAATAAATGATATACCCCTATCGTTTGTCGAAAGTTAGCATGTCGACGTTGTATGGATGCGGCGTCGACATGCTGACGTCACAACTTTCTACCCATTTACCACAAACTCCTTAAATGAAGGGTTTGTGATTTTTCGTAAGTGGCTTGCAGGGATTTTGCATGGGGGGTCCGAGACTCCCCATGCGATGAAAGAGAACCTGCTGGGGCCCGCGGTAGTGGGGCCCAGGAGGTTCCCTTGCAAAAATAGACCCTCAAACCCTGGGTATAATGAAGGGGTGGGTTTGTCTACCGTTTGTATCTCAAACGAGGGTTTTAAGTTGTACAAAGTGTAAAAAGAAACAAAGAGGGATTTTCGACTCCCCTCGGGGATTCCTATGGATGCCCGTCGGCCGGAATCCCTGTAGAATTCCCCCCCCCACTATCCACCGGCTCCCGGCAACCCACCGGCCGCCCGTTCTATCGCGACCCTCAATCGCGAGGGCCTCGATGGACGGGCGGGTGGGCTGCGAGAAGTGGGGGGGGGGTTGACGAAGTGCCGACCGACGGATGTCGGCCGGCAACTCACCCCCCCTACCCCTCGGTGCTATCGCGGCCCTCCATCACGACGGCCGCGATGGAGGGCCGCATTCTAGCTCGGCATGCCCGGAATCGCCATGCTTAAGCAGCGACATGCGTCGCTGTTTGAGCATGGTGAAAACGGGGGGGGCGGATTGGACTTTATTTTGCCAGACATGGGTGGATGAGGCTTATTGTTTTGGCGGAGGGGCGGATCAGCCTTATCGCTCCGACGGAGGGGCGGATGGGGCTTATCGCTCCGGCGGAGGGGCGAATGGGGCTTATCGTTCCGACGGAGGGGCGAATGGAGATAATTGTTCCGACGGAGGGGCGGATGAGGGTCAAGGGTGACAAAACAGGGGGTAATCGGCATTTTCACCGAAAAAGAAAACCCAAACCCCCCAGTTCAACTAGGGAGTTTGTCGGATATCGGGGGGGGAGGGGTTTGCGACATGCGGAGCATGCTGTGATAAAAGAAAGGGGATCTGCAGGGTCCCGCGGTAGCATGGCCCGGCAGATACCCGGGTAAAAAGATAAAACCCAAACCCCCTGGTTCAACTAGGGGGTTTGTCGGATTATGAGGGGCGTTTGCGAGATGCAGCGCACGCTCTCGTGCAAGTTTTGGAGTTCGCACTTGTGAACTCCAAAACTTGCGAAACAAAAAAAAACATTTTAAGTGTCACTTGTTATTTTTTTTCGTTTTCGCTTGCACCATGAAAAACATGGGCACCGCTGTCATTTCGTTTTCGACTATGGACAGCACCGTCTTTCTGTTGTCAACTATGCACACCGTTGTCTTTCCGTTTTCGACTATGGACACCACTGATCTATGGAGCGAAACGATGGGCACCAATGCATTTTGAACCTTTTCTCACACGCCGGTAAAACCGAGAGTGTGGCCCCGTAGGATCAACAACCCGGAGTGAGATGATGTAAGGAAGCTTCCTAGCAACACTTCCATTGACCAGGCGTCAGTGCCTGATCAGACGGTGACGACAATCACAAGTCGTGCACGCAACGGCAAGGGTTTGGCTAGGGGACACAAGGCAAAGTGTCTGAATGCTTCAATAGCATTTGCAGAGAGGAATGACAAATGACAGGTCCATGGCATAAGTACCTGCCGCGGCACACGGCGGGTGTCGCACACGGCAGTGCAAGATCTGTCCTAAAACCGGTCCAAAACCACTGTTTTGGCCGTAACTCTGCGCACACATGTCAGAACGCTACGCCGTCTGAACCTAGACGTGCAGAATCACAAGCCGGGCGCTACGACTGGTCACATGCATGCATCCGGCATCAAACGGTGGACACAATGCAAAAATATGCAAATCGGGCCCACGGCCAGTCCACCGATAAAGTCATGCGTGCTGCAGAAAAACTGTAGGAGGTCCCAGGTAGCGTCCAGAGCTCTGGAACGGCCGTCGGTCAGCTCCAAGCTGGTAGTCCGCCACCGGACGACGCACCGGTACCGCCTGGGTCCGCATCAGGGATATGCACGAGTATGGACATGGCCGAGTGGTCATAGTAAACTGTACAGGTCGACAAGAACGTCACAAATCACAACACTCCCCCATGACCCGATGGTACGCATGTCCATACACGTGCAGCACTGAAACGAGTACAACAACGCGTGCAACGACGGAGTGAATGGCTACCACAACACTCCACACTCAACCACTCTTAGGCAAGGAACCAAGCCCGACAGAACGAATGGCCACCGGGGACTTTCCGCGTGCTGGTGCCTTTGTCAAGAAATCAGCACGCTGCATGTCAGTGCCAACCCAAATGACGGAGATCACATGTCGCTCCACCAAGTCACGCACAAAGTGATGCTCTACTGCAATGTGCTTCGTGCGAGCATGGAAGACACCAGAGTTCTCTGCAATAGCAAGAGCACTCTGGTTGTCGCAATGAAGCACAATGGCGGGTACTGACTGACCCAACTCAAGGAACAGATGCTGTAGCCATACCGCCTCAGCAGCCCCTGCACCCAGAGCGACATACTCTACCTCTGATGAGCTACGTGCAATGCAGCCTTGCTTCCCGCTGCGCCAGGACACAGCGGTACCACCAAGCAGGAACACTTAACCGGTGCGACTGCGTCCGTCTGGGCTCCAGGCCCAGTCGCTGTCGGTGTAGCCATCAAGGACCACCGAACACTGCCGACGAAAGCAGAGTTCGAGGTACGGTGTGGAAACCACGTACCGTACCACTCGCACAGCCGCATGAAGGGTTCTAGCACGTGGAGCCTGCGAAAACTGGGCAAGGAGGTTGACGGCGAATGCGATGTACAGACATGTGGTAGTGGCCACGTACATGAGGGATCCGATGAGACGGAGGTACAAGGTCACATCCACTGTCTCCCCCAGCTGTGTGGGATCGTCCACCTTCAGGGCATCCTGCCCGTCGGGTGTGAGGGGTGTGGAAACCGTGGGCACTACGCCGAGGAGATCGTTGAAGCGCTCCCCCACAACACGTGCGTATCGGGCCTGGTGCAGTAGCAGAGTACGACGTCTACGGTCTCGTACGATCTCCATGCCAAGAAACACCACTGCAGGACCAAGGTCCTTCATCCTGTAGGCAATCTGGAGGACGGCCTTGGCCTCCTTCACAGCCTCCAGTGAAGGAGACGCGATCAGAAGGTCGTCGACATAGACCAGGATGGCGGTGAACCGCTCAGGCGTCCGGCGGATGAAGAGAGAGGGATTTGCCTCGCTCTGTACATATCCTGCACGAGTCAGGGTGCCAGTGTTCTCGTGGTTCCAACACCGAGGAGACTGCTTGAGGCCGTACAAGGACTTGCGCAAGCACCAGACCTTGTCGCCATCTTCAAAACCGGGTGGCTGAGCCACGTAGATCTCCTCATCCAGAGAGCCATGGAGGAACACATTGTTCACATCCATCTGGTGTAGTTCCTAGTCATGCTGAGCCACTACACCGAACAGAGCTCGAGCTGGGGTCATACGGCCGACAGGGGCGAAGGTGTCAGTGTAATCGATGCCCTCAATTTGAGAGTACCCCTTGACGACCAAGCGAGCCTTGTGGCATTCCAGTGAGCCATCTGGCTTCACTTTCTTGGGAAAGACCCACTTGACCTGAATAGCCTTCCTTCCAGGTGGAAGGTCGACTAGCTCGTAAACTCCGTGCTCTCAGATGGCGCGAAGCTCATCCTCGCAGGCAGCACGCCAAGCGTCAGCATCCTGTGATGAGAGAGCTTCCCTCAATGTGCCCGGGTCAGGCACCAAAGCGGGAGAGCTCTGCGTGGCAAGAGCACACGCCTCAGTGCTTAGTCTGACGACCACAAGATCGGCTGCTGCATCACAAGCGATGTGGAACTCGCGAGTGACGAGGTCATGCCCTACTGGACACGTTGGGTGTACCTCTGTGTGCTCAGTGCGGACACTCAGGCCTAGGGCCTTTGTGCCAGGGTCACCACTCGCGATGCTGCGAGTGGAGCGCCTGGGTGCAGAACCAGACGCTCGCTAAGCTCCGGAGTCCAATGGTCGAAGACGACCGCCAGGCTCACGGGAGTAACCTGGGCTCGAGGGGCGCACCTCAGGCTCAGGAACGGGCACAGTCACAGCCAGGGAGAGCTGAGCCAAGGGAGCTGGTGATGTCGTGCAAGGAGAGGCATATGTGGGAGACACGGGACTCGGTGTGGCAGTAGGGACAGATGAGGCAGGACCACACACAGAGGCAGGAGTGACGGCGGACACAGGAGTACACACAGGTGTAGGATCATGGATACCGGAGGGAGGCGAGGGAACCGGGGGAGGAATCGGTGGTGCTGGAGAGGTCTCTGAGCCGACAGCGATGATCGTTGGGTCATCAAGAGCCGGAGACCGTGAAGTGGAGGGGGCTCGAATGGACACATCAGCCTGAATAGGGGTGCTCGCAGGCGAAGACTCCCCCATCCGGCGAGAAACCTCACACGTAGGGATGTGCGTGAAAGACAATGACGTAATCGACGTCAGATCATGGTAGGTGAGGGAATCAAAGAAGAGCGCGTCACGTGACTCAACAATGCGATGACGGGTAGGATCCCAAAATTGCCAGGCCTTTGATCGCGGGGAGATGCCGACGAAGGCACACAAGCGACCCCGCGGTGAGACCTTGGACCCTTGCTGGTCCTCGGTGTACCACACGGAAGCCAAGGATCCCCAGACGCGAGCAAGACGAAGGTCAGCATGATGGCCGAACCAGAGCTCATACGGTGAGACGTGGTCCGGAAGAGGACCGTGCGGGAGGCGGTTCCAGACCCAATTCATGTAGGCAAAGCCCTCAAAAGCGAAGGACTCCGGGAGACCGCACTCAGACCGCATAGCGCGAACCGCATCCTCCATGGTGCGGTTCCAACGCTCAAAAACACCGTTCTGCTGAGGAGTAGCAGGAGCGGAGAGCTGGTGAAAAATCCCGTGCTCAACGAAGAAGCTATCCATCTTGCCTAGAAACTCGCTGCCACGATCCGATCGGAAAATGTGCAGCGTGTGGCGGGACTGACGCTTAGCCATCACTAGCCAGAGGCGAACTGCGAGAGCGGCGTCACTCTTCTGGCGCAGGCTGTAGACCCACCGCATCCGGGTGAAGTCATCAGTCAGAGTCAGGACGTATCGACCCCTATCGGACATAGACTCGATAGGAAGAGGGCCAAGAAGGTCCGAGTGGACTAGCTCAAGAGGGCGAAGTGCGCGAGAGCATGAGTCAGGGTAGGTGCAGCGATGCATCTTACCATGGGCGCAAAAAAGATAGTCGGTCTTGGGCGGCCTCTCGAAAGAGGCCGCATCAAGACCAAGAGCGGGCTGTGTCCGAATGAGCTTCGACATAGTGTCGGAGCCCACATGACACAGACGGCGATGAAGCAATCGCTGGTGCTCAGGAGACAGAACACCAGTGACAAAAACACGAGCTGAAGGGGAAGGGGAGCCAGGAGCAGAAGTCCGGGAGACATGGTACAGGTCATCGACACACAGAACAATGCTGCGAGTGTCAATGGCAGTCAAAGTCGCAGATTCGGCAGTGTGCTCCACAGAGAGTCCCATCAGTGTGCAAACACGTACAGAAAGCAAACTGAGCTCAAGGTCAGGTACAAACAGCACCTCGGAGAGATACAAGGGGCCAGACGGACCATCAAAGCGCACGACCCCAACACCCTGGACTGGCAAGGACTGACCAGAGCCGGTGCGAAACGAACGAACAGACGCAACAGGGCCGAGAACAACGAAGTCACTACGACGACACGTCATGTGATGAGTGGCACCTGAATCGATGATCCAAGTGCCACCGGCATCACGACTGGAGGACGTCACTGTACAACGGGCAATGGAACACTCGGCCTCAGACGGACGCTGAGCAGCAGGTGGGGAGAAACGACGAAGGGCACAAAGGTGGGACTCATGAATCCAATCTGTACAGTCAGGCCCATCATCATCACATGCCGACTGTGCCCCCCCACACGAGTCATCCCGAGCCACATGGACAGACGGACCGACAGTCTGTGAATCANGAACGAACAGACGCAACAGGGCCGAGAACAACGAAGTCACTACGACGACACGTCATGTGATGAGTGGCACCTGAATCGATGATCCAAGTGCCACCGGCATCACGACTGGAGGACGTCACTGTACAACGGGCAATGGAACACTCGGCCTCAGACGGACGCTGAGCAGAATGTGGGGAGAAACGACGAAGGGCACAAAGATGGGACTCATGAATCCAATCTGTACAGTCAGGCCCATCATCATCACATGCCGACTGTGCCCCCCCACACGAGTCATCCCGAGCCACATGGACAGACGGACCGACAGTCTCTGAATCACTCGGCTGTGACAACACACTCGCACCTCCCTGAAATCGGAGCACCAGAAGGTGGCGGAGCTTGGCGATGGTGCGGTCGCGTGGGTCCGGATCACTGCTACTCGCCGGTGGGGAAGCAGGAACAGCTGCAGTCGTGGCTGCCACGCGTCCCGAGGAAGTCGAGGCTGACGTGCTGGACGCGGAACGGAGGGCGTGTGCAGCCTGGAGCCCACGAGTAATCCGTGCCCAGTCGAGCGGCTGCTGGCACTCGGTGTAGCGATGGGCGCCGCCACAGTTGTAGCAGTGAACGGAACGTCCACTGTTACCACTGGAAGACGACTGCTGCTGTGACTGCTGCTGACCTTGTCCCCGCTTCCCCTTCTTCTTCTTCCCCTGAGCCGCTGCTGCAATACCCTGTGTTTGAGTGGGTGTGGGCGGGGCCGAAGAGGAGGAGGAAGACGAGGAAGTGATGGATGATGAAGAAGGAGACTGCAGGAGGGATGATGGTGGTGATGCGACGACTGCTACAGCAAAGGCAGTCTCCTGATGGGCCATGGCTGCCTCGCGGGCTGAAGTCACCTGGAGGAAAAGCTGATGCGCCCAAGGGAGGAGCTGTAGAGTGGCTGAGAAAGGCTCAAGGATGGCGTCGATGTACCGTGTGAAGATGTCAGTATACTCAAGGCGAACTCTGAGCATAATCATGCGGAGCGCCCACAGCTGTATGCCTCCGGAGGTCCCAAGACGCGTGTAGATGCGCATGGCGCGTCGCCAGTAATCGGCTGTAGGCTCTCCAGGCCCCTGACGGAGAGATTGGAAGGCACGAATGTGTGTTGCTCGGGTGGCGTGCGTCTCTGCTGCCAGCAGGGATAGGGTCAGATCCCAACCTTCGCGTGGATCGGCGCCGGTGCCTGTGCCGGGCTCGCCAAGGAAAGGACGGAAGTCGGTAACGGTCTCGCGTGGCATCGCGTAGAGGAGGCCGCGCATCGCCCTGGCCGCTGTCAGCACCTGTGCTGGGTCTGTAGACTGATACTGGCTATGGTAGTAGGGCCACACGCCCTCTGAAGTGGCCCAAACCTGAAAGAGGATCTCCCAACAGTCGAAGCCGTCCTCAGTGATGTACCATGGATGTGGTGTCTCAAAGTCCTTGGGTTGCCGCTCCGTGGGGAGGGCGACCGCAGGCTGAGGAGGACGAGAGACAGGGAAGACTCTCGGAAGTGGATAGTCACCGTGGTAGTCGTGTGATGGTCGCACCGTAGGGATCCCAGGAGATCTGGTCCCCGTCTGCAGCTGACGGAGGCGCTCCTGAAGAACTCGAATCTCATGATCCGGGGAGTCGTCCATCATGCCTGGCATGAATGGCTCATCATCCAGGAGGTCAGAAGGTGGTGGGTCAGGTCGAGCCGACTGCTGTGTAGAGAATGCGACGCCGGCAGCTCCCTCGGAAACCTGCCGTGGGACTGTGGACTGGCCACGCAGAAGCTCAGTCAGCGTACGGGTGAGTGGATCAGATCGAGCTCCTATAACGGGTGCCTGAGCCGACTGTTGTGTAGAGACCGCGACGCCGGCAGCCCCCCCGGAAACCTGCCGTGGGACTGTGGACTGGCTACGCAGGAGCTCAATCAGCGTACGGATGGCATCAGTCTGCTCCCGCTGTAGGCGACGCATCTCAACCTGCTGGCTCCGCAGGTCCTCAATGGCCTGCGAGCGTGGGCTCAGGACACCAAAAGACGAGGAGGAGGGATCATCTGTCGCCTTCCCCTTGTCCGACGAGTCCATGTCGCCTCTCAGTATGGGTAGACAGGTCAGGTTTATCTGATTTCAAAAGCGTCAGCGTTTCTCGAGGAGTTGAGACGCTGGCAACTTTTGACTGTCCGGCCAAAAAATTGGCTAAGTATGGTGCTGACATCAGCAGGTGGTTGCTGATGTCAGCACGACCTAATGATGTCAGCAAGCAGAAATGCTGACGTCAGCTCGACTCCCCCCCCCTTTTTTTTCTTTTCTTCTCGCGGCTTTGTGCGAGCGTGCAGCCGCTCTGCGGCGGCTGCGCGGAAGCTGCGCGTAGGCTGCGCAGCAGCTTCCGCTCAGCTGCTGCTGCTGCTGCTGCAACTGTGCTTTCAGCTGCAGCAGCAGCTGCATGGCTGCGTGCGCAGCAGTGGCAGCAGCGGCTGCGCAATGCCGCTGCTGCTGCTGCTCGCTGCCACCGCCGCGCGCTGCTGCTGCTGCTGCGCTGCTGTTGCTGCAGCTGCTGCTGCTCTGCTGCTGCGGCCGCGGCTACCGCTGCTGTTGCTGCGCTACTGTTGCTGCCGCTGCTACTGCTCTGATGCTGCCGCCGGTGCCACCGCTCGCTGCTGCTGCCGCGGCCGCCGCTGCGGCTGCGGGCGGCGGCTGCACTCACTGCAGCCGCCACGCGCTGCTGTGGCTGCTGCTACAGCGCTGCTACTGCCGTTGCTGCTGCTGCTGCTCTGCCGCTATGCTGCTGCTGGCACAGAGGCAACGCCGCTGCTGCGGTCTCACGTGATGGGTGTGGGCTTAGTGAGAACTGTCTCACTGCTCTGATACCATGAGATGATGCAAGGAAGCTTCCTAGCAACACTTCCGTTGACCAGGCGTCAGTGCCTGATCAGACGGTGACGACAGTCACAAATTGTGCATGCAACGGCAAGGGTTTGGCTTGGGGACACAAGGCAAAGTGTTTGAATGCTTCAATAGCATTTGCAAAGAGGAATGACAAATCACAGGTCCATGGCATAAGTACCTGCCGCGGCGCACGGCGGGTGTCACACGCGGCAGTGCAAGATCTGTCCAAAAACCGGCCCAAAACCACTGTTTTGGCCGAAACTCTGCGCACACATGTCAGAACGCTATGCCGTCTGAACCTAGACGTGCAGAATCACAAGCCGGACGCTACGACTGGTCACATACACGCATCCGGCATCGAATGGTGGACACACAATGCAAAAACATGCAAATCGGGCCCATGGCCAGTCCACCGATAAAGTCTTGCGTGCTACAGAAAAACTGCAGGAGGTCCCGGGTAGCGTCCAGAGCTCTGGAACGGCCGTCAGTCAGCTCCAAGTTGGTAGTCCGCCACCGGACGACGCACCGGTACCGCCTAGGTCCTCATCAGGGATCTGCATGAGTATGGACACGGCCGAGTGGTCACAGTAAACTGTACAGGTCGACAGGAACGTCACAAATCACAACACTCCGCTCTACACAACATAACTAGCTAGGCATGCATATCAATAATGAGGAAATCCACATCGATCACGAGTTTATGTGGATGCATGTCTCTCTCTCTAAGTATCTCTCTCATGTTAGCGGTTGAAAGCTAATCACAACATGGTGAAGACAGCAAATCTGCTCTTAGGCACAACTGAAGCATGATGGAGCTTGCGCCAATCTTCCACCTTGCTGAGATCCCAATGATGCATGGCCCGCCATGGCCAGCCATGTATCAGGAAGACATTTCGTGAACATACGTTGTGCACCTTTAGCTTCATGTCAGTTGAGACATCTTCAATGATAGTGCGTGTGTATGGACAGGGTCAGGAAGTCACTTGCGTGTCTTACAGTCGCAACCAACAGGCTTATGTTTTTCCAAAGACTGAGTATTGGCGTCTTGCGTCCATTTTTCCATCACAATGTTTGTTCACGAAATGTCTTCATGATGTATCAGTTGGCAACTTTGCCAAGCATTCCTTGGATAGATGCGAACTTCTCTATGTTGTGAGCAGGATGCCAAGGACTTGACTCCCGCAAAAGAAATTCACCACTCCATCTTGTTTGTACCAAAAAAAGGTCGTGGAGGGGAGAACTTCCACAATAAATATTGTGCGATGGCTGATCCATCCATGTCATGTCTCTGAATCTCTCACATTTCCAGAAGCATCCACATCCAACATCACAAAGACGTCGGCCTCTTGCCCACCACCTAGCGTTTCCCAAGGTGCGAGTGAGGGTTCACCCGTATTCCCCACATGGTCACCCTCCCATGCCTCTCTGCTGTGGGCCTTCCGTTGCTCTGCAGCGGTGTCCGCACCAACTCCTCTGCTGTCCTCCAAACTCACACTCTCCCCGGTGCTGCGGCTTTCCTGCTCCTCTTCGAGCAGGCTGCTGTGAAGGGCTGTCTCGACATCCCTCAGAAGCATCTCCAGCTCCTCCTGCCGCACCTGGAGCTCCTCCACCCGCCGCACCAGCGCGCGTGTCGCGCCGCCGCACTGCACGACGTGCACGTACTCGTGCCACTCCACAAACCTCTCCCCCACCATGTCCTGGGGTAGTTCGGCCAGCTCCCGCAAGAACTCTTCGCTGGCTGCGTGGGAAGGCGATGGCAGGCCACTGCCCCATCTGCCTGGCGTTCTTGTCACAGCCATGCCGACGCCGTCGTCCCTGTCGACCACCACACTGAGGCTTACGGCTTGCAGAGCCGGGGGTTTGTGCCTTCCTGCCTCGCTGACTGGAACCCCTAGCGACGTCCGTGTTGCTGCAATGCCCATGCATTCAACCTGTGCGGCTGGTCCCACGTCCAAAGTCGTGGGGGACGTCGCTGGCGACTTGGATGACTGGGTGGCGGCTGATGAAGGCCATGGGGACGTGGCTTGCGAAGGCTCGGATGATGAGGACGGCTCCTGCGATTGTGGTCTCGGTTTCAGTCGCGGCGGGACGGGCGCGGAGGCGGCGCGTTTCGTTGGGTTGAGGCCGGCGCGGGAGCGAAGGCGCTGCACGTGCCTCTCGAGGGTTGTGCAGAGCGCAACGCCAGCCTGGCTTGCCTGCAGCGGGGAAACACAAAGCGTGGCAATCTCCGCTTCACTCGGCCATGCCCCGACATCATGGTTGGCAAGGAGCGAAGTGCAGAAATGAATGAGGGAGGGGTGCAAGACCGTGGAATGCGAAGGGAGCTGGTGGTGAGAACAGAAGAGGGAGGGAGGGAGATGAGATTGGAGGGAGGGAGGGTGGAAGGGTGGAAGGGAGGGACGAAGGGAGAGATTGCAGGAGGAAGGGAGGAGGCAGGAAGGTAGGGAGGGAGGGAGGAAGGGAGGGAGGGAGG
>SZWC01015174.1:0-25746 GCA_023375785.1 Penium margaritaceum
AGATATAGATATAGATATAGATATAGATATAGATATAGATATAGATGTAGATATAGATATAGATATAGATATAGATATAGATATAGATATAGATATAGATATAGATATAGATATAGCTATAGATAAACATATAGATATAGATATAGATATAGATGTAGATGTAGATTTAGATTTAGATATAGATATAGATATAAATATAGATATAGATTTAGATTTAGATGTAGATATAGATATAGATATAGATTTAGATTTAGATTTAGATATAGATATTGATGAACTTATAGATATAGGTGTAGATATAGACAGAGACAAAGATATAGATATAGATATAGATATAGATATAGATATAGATATAGATATATATAGATATAGATATAGATATAGATATAGATATAGATATAGATATAGATATAGATATAGATATAGATAAAGATATAGATATAGATGTAGATATAGATATAGATATAGATATATGTATATGTATAGAGATAGATATAGATATAGATATAGATATAGATATAGATATAGAAATAGATATAGATATAGATATAGATAAAGATATAGATATAGATGTAGATATAGATATAGATATAGATATATGTATATGTATAGAGATAGATATAGATATATATATACATATAGATATAAACATAGATATAGATATCGATATAGATATACATATAAATATACATATACATGTAAATTTAGATATATATGTAGATATAAATTGATTTTCACATACATATAGTTATGTATAGATATAGATATAGATATCAATTCAAACATATACATAAATTGAGATCTAAATATAGATAAAGATATGGATATAAGCTTACGTATAATTATCAACAATCATATAGATGTAGATGTACATATAGATGAATACATATAAATGTAATGAAATAATCACATTAGTTTAATAGATATGTATATATATTAATATGTTTAAATAAAGATGTACATTGTTGTATGGATTAAGATATCAATACATACAATTGTATAGAAAACGTATACATATTCATAGATGTGTATGTATGGATATCAAATTCATAAAGAAAAGCATGTATAGAAATTGAGATTATAATATACACACTCGAAAATTTGAAAATGAATTAATAGTTTTTGAAATTGATGATATTATAAAGAAAAAATTCCATGTGGATGATTCAATAATTTGTAAATCGAATTTAGGCGGAAATGTAGCTTTCCATACATATGAAGGCATTGGAAATCTTAAAAAAGGATAAATAGTTTCATTTGGACTACATTTGTATAATGACATTTCTTTTCTATTTTTATGTCATGTGCATATGAAGATATAAGTAAATGAATAATGTTTTTAACTATAAATTTCATTTTAATAGTTTTTTTATTTTTTTTGTTTCGGTTTTTCTTGGTTTGAACGATTATGTTTGCATTTTGCACATTTTTCATCTTTCACATCACATCAAATATTAGTTAACTCGTTTTCATGGTGTTTTGTTTTTTAATTATATTTCTCTTTTTCCATTGGAACATTTGAATCTTTTGAATGTTTTCTTGTTTTATCAGTTATGGCAATAATTCTCTGTTGTTCTCATCTCCGTGGTCAAGGTGGTCTACATGAGCTTAAATTGGTTTTGTCTGGACCTGGAAGGAACTTCGTCCTGTACGAGGACTGTTTATGCCACTTTACTTTAGAGTCGTTCGCTGTGGCGTTCGGCAGCACTTTCAGTCACAAAGACCGGAATGGGGGGACCTAGTCCTTACACTCGCACGTCAACTTCGCGTCCGCACTCGCAATTTCAACTACCGCCATCAAAGTCGCGAAACCTAACACCCCCCGCACGATCCTTTTCACCGTTGGCTACCCCCATCTAGGACTTTGCTGTCATACAGGGATGGGCCGGAGGGCAGGAGGTGACGCAACTCGCACTTCCCTGGGGAAGAGGGATAGGCAGGCCAAGCTGGAACACAATGAACTGCTCCAGTTGACGCTCACGAAAGGACGGCCCAGGAGTGTAGATGTAGTGCGGAGTGACGGCGCCGGAGCCCGGGTAGTGGGAGGGCCGAGCCGGCGAAGGAAGCGGAGGTGCCGACGGGTGTGGGTAGTACTGCTGCGATTAGTACTGCTGTGGCGCAGGTGTCTACGGGACAGGCGGAGCTGTCCGAGTGGCAGAGCTGCTGGACAAGGTCGGAGTGTTAGGGCCAGCAGCACCGACGGCGGAAGAGGCAAGGCGGCGCTCCCGCTGGCGGCGCATGGTGGCGATGACGCGTGCCTCGTCCGTCGGGAGAGGGAACGTGTACCACCCGTGCCCGAGCTGGCCACATTTGTGGCAGACCGAGCCACCACCGCTGGACCCGGTCGATGACTGCTGCTGCTATTGCTGCGGTGGACCGTTGCCTTTCTTGTTCTGACTTTTTTTCTTCTTCCCCGAAGACGATGAGGTAGCTCCGACGGGGAAGGCGATGGCCACGGAGGCAATGGCAGGGGAGGCGACGGCAGGGGATGCAAGGGCCACCGTGCGATGGAGCTGGGACTCCTGGCGAGCTTCCTCAATGCGGAGGAAGAGCTCATATGCCAAAGGCATGAGGGTGCCCTGGGCCTCCATGGGGGAGAGGACGTCCTGAGGGTAGTGGACGAAGATGTCTGCGTACGCACTGGTTGCGCCCTGCTTGATGGTGAGGAGCGCGAACAGCGGGTTGCTGCTGTTGCTGTTTGCTGCTGCTGCTGCTACTATTGTAGCTGATGCTGCTGTTCCTATTGCTGCTGTAGTTGCAACTGCAGCTGCTGTTGCTGCGAGCTGTTGTGGCTACTATGGCTACTACAGCTCGCTACCGCTGCTGTGCGCTGTTGCAACTGCTACGTGCTGCAGCATCTGCTTGCTGCTGCTACGGGCTGTTGTAGCGAGCTACGGGGATGGGGGATTTTTTCTTGTTTCCCTTTTTTTGTTTTTTTTTCCATTCATTGTCATAGCGGGCAGCAGCCCGCTGTCTGCTCCGAGCAGCGAGCTACTGCTCGCTTGGCAGCAGCGAGCTGCAGCTCGCTGGCAGCAGCGGGCTGCTGCTCGTTGCTCGCTCGCTGCGAGTAGCGAGCAGCAGCAGCCGCGGCTGGCAGCTGCTTGCTGCTGCTCGCTGCTGCTGCTGCTGCTGCTCGCTGCTGCTGCTCCTGCAGCTGGCTGCTGCTAGAGCTCGCTATTACTCCTGCACGCTGTTGCAGTTGCTGCGTGCTGTGGCTGTTGCTTGCTGCCGCTGCGGGCTGCTGCTGTGGGCTGCTGTTGCGTGCTGCTATTACTACTGCCGCTGCGAGCTGCTGCTGCTACGAGCTGCTGCGAGGTGCTACTTCTGCCTTATGTTGCTGCTGCACGGGCTACTGCTGGCTGCTATTGCGGCTGCTCGTTGCTGTTGCCTGCAGCTGACGGTGGTGCCAGTCACTGCGCCTGGGTGACTTTGCCGCTTGCGTTGTTGCCCGCAGATGTCAGACCCCACCTGCCGCTCACCTCCTCGCGTCACGCGTGGGGGTCAGTGTTGCCGAAATTTTTTGGCAGCATTTCCCCTGGCCCAGTGGCCGTGGGAAAACATCTGACGCCGCCACCAGGCGGGTCAATGGTGCCAGAAAATATCCGGCAGCATTTCCCCTGCACTCGCGCGTATGGGGGTACGCCGGCGTTGTGTGGCACCTGTTCGCCAGTCTTCTGCTGCTACTGCTACAATCTGGCTCTAATACCAAGCTGGAAAACCTAGGCAGCAGGTTGGGGCAACCGCGTTGTTGATGCAGCGTGCGGGCTTCCACGCTCATTGCTTAAGTCAGCTGCCCCCTCAGTCTGCTGCTCTAGAGTCGAAGTCTGGGAGCTCTGGGTTTGTTACTCAGAAACGCTTGCGCCAGAGTTAGCGCCAGAAAGCAGCTGAAAACTGAAAGTAACTGGTTAGGAATGAAGAATAAGCAACAATGGGAGACCCCTCCAAGTTCTAGCTACCCCCCACTAGTGTAGAAGTTGCTACTCAGCTAACCAGCCAATCAGAAAATAGCTGTGGACCTATTTTCTGGCAGGCAGGGTTTTCTCGGTTAGCCGTGCTAGACACCCGACAGCCCAAAACCCGGGCGTCGTCCGTTTTGCCTCAAAACTGGACCATACCATAATACCGACGCTCCGAACGCAGTCGTGAGCTAGAAAAATAGTAGCAAAGAGCGATGGCTGCCCGAACCCGTGCAGTGCCTATGGTGGTCCATGATGCCGAACAGGGTCATACAGCATGCAACAAGGACCCTAGGCAGAGCATGACGATGCAGACGCGATGGGATGCGCTCGACGCATGCAGACAACAGCTGCGGTGGCAGTGACCGTCGCCAGCACGACCGCCGAGGAGGCCTGCCGATGGAGCTGAGCACGTCGCCGGAGAGAGGAGGCTCCAACGAACTGCAAGCAGACCTCAACGTGTGTCGGCTCCACCGGATGACACCCCATCAGCGTTGAGTCTTGCCATTAGTCATCTGCATGCCGATGTACACAAGCCAGGAGGACACAACAGAGCAGAATGAAAGATGCTCAAAAACCAGTTTTGGATAATGAAGTACCCCTTCCTACGCGACCTGGCGGAACACCGAACCAAGTAATTGTGAATATATGTGTAAACATTTACAGCCGCATTCATGGGCATGCATTGTCTCTTTGTACGGACTGCATAAACAAAACGCGAATATCGATTTCAAACTAAAAAAATTAACACCATGCCCACGATGCAACAAATGAAACGCAGGTACCGGTAGTCCATAACAAGTAAAAGTACTATGGGTGGATGGTTGCTATCACGCTGATCAACGGGCGGCTGGTTGCTTTTGAGAAAATGCGTGGAAGCTTCCTGGCAACATAGCCGCAAATTAGGCGTCAGTGCCTAATCAGACGGTGTCGACAGTCACAGGTCATACACACTACGGCACGGGTTTGGCTAGGAGACACAAGGCAAAGTGTCAGAATGCTTCAGTATAGCATATGCAGAGAGGAATGACAAATGACAGGTCCAAGGCATAAGTACCTGCCGCGGCGCACGGTGGGTGTCGCACACGGCAGTCCAAGAGCTGTCCTAAAACCGGCCCAAAACCACTGTTTTGGCCGTAACTCCACGCACACATGTCAGAATGCTACGTCGTCTAAACCTAGACGTGCAGAATCAAAAGACGGACGCTACGACTGGTCCCATGCATGCATCCATTGACAGACAATGAGTATACAATGCAAAAACATGCAAATCGGCCTCATGAATAGTCCGCCAAAAGACGCTTGCAAGATGTAGAAGACACAGCACAGAGTCCCGGTGGCATCTGGGGCTCTGGTGCAGTGGTCGGCCAGCTCCAAGCTGGTAGTCTGCGGCCTGTTGTCGCGCCGGTGTCACCAGGGCCGCCCGCCTCAGGGATCCGCATGAGTATGGACACAACCGAGTGGTCACAGTAAACTGTACAAGAGCGGCACAAAGTACAACACTCCCCCATGACCCCATGGTACACATGTCCATATGCGTGCAGCATTGGTACGAACACAATGGTAAGTGACACAAACAGATGAGACGCAGACGCACATCCCACACTCAACCACTCTCACACACGGGGCGAAGCCCAACAGAACGAATGGCCACCAGGAACTTTCCGCGAGCAAGTGCCTTCGTCAAGAAATCAGCACGTTGCATGGCAGTACCAACCCACATGGTGGAAATCACGCGTCGCTCCACCAGATCACGAATGAAGTGATACTCAACCGCAATGTGCTTTGTGCGAGCATGAAAAACACCAGAGTTGTCCGTAATGGCGAGAGCACTCTGCTTGTCGCAACACGGCACAATGGCGGGTACTCACTGCCCAAGCTCAAGAAACAAGTGCTGCAGCCATACTGCCCAAGCAGCCCCTACGCCCAAAGCAACATACTCTGCCTCTGACGAGCTACGTGCCATGCAGCCCTGCTTCCCGCTTTGCCAAGACAAAGCGGTACCACCAAGCAAAAACACGTAGCTAGTACAATTGCGCCCATCAGGGCTCCAAGCCCAGTCACTCTCAGTGTAGCCGTCAAGGACCACCGAACACTGCCGACGAAAGCAGAGTCCAAGGTACTCATGGAGAGCACGTACCGTACCACTTGCACAGCCGTGTGAACAGCTCTCGCACGTGGAGCCTGCGAGAACTGAGCAAGGAGGTTGACAGCGAATGCGATGTCACGACGCGTGGAGGTGGCCAGGTACATCAGAGATCTGATGAGATGGAGGTACAAGGTCACGTCCACTGTCTCCCCCAGTTGTGTAGGGTCATCCACCTTCAGGGCATCCTGTCCATCAGGTGTAAGAGGTGTGGAAGCGGATGGCACTGCACCAAGGAGATCGCTGAAGCGCTCCCCCACGACTCGTGCGTATCGGGCCTGATGCAGCAACAGTGTCCAATGTCTGCGATCTCGCACGATCTCCATACCAAGAAACACCGATGCAGGACCGAGCTCCTTCATCCTATAGGCAGTCTGCAAGATAGCCTTGGCCTCCTTCACGGTCTCCAGGGACGGAGACGCAATCAGGAGGTCATCAGCATAGACCAAGATGGCGGTGAACCGCTCAGATGTCGATAGGATGAAGAGCGAGGGGTCTCCCTCGCTCTGTACGTATCGTGCGCGAGTCAAAGTGCCGGTGATCTCCCGCTTCGAACACCGTGGAGACTGCTTGAGGCCGTACAAGGACTTGCGCAAGCGCCAGACCTTGTCACCATCCTCAATACCTGGTTGCTGAGCCACGTAAATCCCCTTATCCACCTCCACCATGACCACCTCATCTTCCTCCTCCTCTTTGACCCCGTCTACACCCACGCAGACACAGGGCGTTGCAGCAGCCGCACAGGGGAAGAAGAAGAATAGGAAGCGTAGATCAGGTCAGCAGCAGTCGTCATCCAGTGGTAGCAGTGGCTGTTCTGTGCACTGATACAACTGTGGAGGCGCCAGTCGCTACATCAAGTGCCAGCAGCCGCTTGACTGGGCGCGGATCACCCGTGGGCTTCAAACTGCTCATTCTCTTCGTTCCACGTCTGGCGCATTCCCCACACCCTCCTGGGGACCAGGGCGACTGCAGGAGAGAAGATGTTGGTGATGCAATGACTGCTGCAGCAAGTGAGGTCTCCTGATGCGCTACTACTACCTCAGGGGCTAAAGTCACCTGGAGGAAAAGCTGATGCGCCCAAGGAAGCAGCTGCAGAGTGGCTGAGAAAGACTCAAGGACAGCGTCGCTGTACCGTGTGAAGATGACGGTGTACTCAAGGCGAACTCCGAGCATAATCGTCCGAAGCACCCACAGTTGTGTGCCTCCTGAGGTCCCCAGACGCGTGTAGATACGCATAGCGCGTCGCCAGCAATCCGCTACAGACTCCGCAGGCCCCTGACAAAGCGAATGGAAAGCACAAATGTGTGAGGCACGAGTGGCGTGCGTCTCTACGGCCAGTAAGGATAACACCAGATCCCAGCCTCCACGGGGATTGGCGCCGGTGCCTGTGCCAGCCTCGCCAAGGAAGGGGCGGAAGTCGACGACAGTCTCGCGTGGCATGGCGTAGAGAAGTCCGCGCATGGCCCCGGCTGCTGTCAGTGCCTTTGCTGGGTCTGTGGACTGGTACGGGCTGTGGTAGTAAGGCCACACTCCCTCAGATGTAGCCCACACCTGAAACAGGATCTCCCAGCATTCGAAACCATCCTCACTGATGTACCGTGGAGGTCGTGCCTCAACGTCCTTAGGTTGCCGCTCCGTGGGGAGAGCAACCGCAGGCTGAGGAGGACGAGAGATGGGAAAAACTCCTGGGAGAGGGTGATCGCCAGGGTAGCAAGGTGATGATCGTATCAGGGTAAGCGGTGGAGGTCGGGTACCCGTCTGTAGCTGTCAAAGGCGCTCCTGGAGAACTCGAATCTCGTGCTCCTGGGAATCATCTGTGATGCCTGGCATGAATGGCTCATCGTGTAGTGGCTCATCATCAAGGAGGTCAGCAGGTGGTGGGTCAGGTGGAGCGCCTGTCACGGGTGCCTAGACCGAATGTTGGGTAGAGACCGCAACTCCGGCAGCTCCCTAAGATATCCGTGGAGGGGCCGTGGACTGAGCGCGTAGAAGCTCAGTCAGTGTGCGAATAGCATCAGTCTGCTCTCTCTAGAGACGACACATCTCATTCTGCTGGCTGCGCAGGTCCTCAATGGCCTGCGAGCATGCACAAAGTACGCCAGACAAGGAGGAGGAGGGATCGCCTGGTCCCTTCTCCTTGTTGTCGGACAGGTTCATCTCGCCGCTCTGTATGGGGCGACGGATGAAGTTTGTCGGATTTAAAAAGCGCCAACGTTTCTCGAGGAGTTGAAACGCTGGCAACTTTTGACTGTCCAGCCAAAAATTTGACAAAGTATGGAGCTGACGCAGCAGGTGGTTGCTGACGTCAGCACAACTGATGACGTCAGCAAGCAAAATTGCTGACGTCGGCTTGTCTCCCTTTTTTTCTTTTCTTTTTTCTTCGTGAGTCTGCGCGGGCATGCAGCCGCTCTGCGGTGGCCGCGCGGACGCTGCGCGAAAGCTGCGTAGCAGCTTCCGCCCAGCTGCTGCTGCAGCTGCACTGTCAGTTGTAGCAGCAGCTGTGTAGCTGCGGATGCAGTGATGGCAGCAGCGGCTGCGCTGCTGCTGCTGCTGTTGCGCGCTGTGGCTGCTGCTTGCTACCGCCGCTGCGCGTTGCTGCTGCTGCCGCTGCCGCGCTGCTGTTGCTGCTACTGCTGCTGCTGCTCTGCTATTGCCGCCGCGGCTGCCGCTGCTGCTGCGTTGCTGTTGCCGCCGCTGCTGCTGTGCTGCTACTGCCGCTGCTGCTGCTGCTCTGCTGCTGCCGCCGCTGCTACTGCGGCCGCTGCTGTTACGCTGCTGCTGCCGCTGCCTCTGCTGTTGCTGCTCTACTGCTGCAGCTGTGGGAGCGGCGGTTGCACTCACTGCAGCCGCCACGCACCTCGCGTGGCGGTGCACAATGCTGCTGCTGCCTCTGCTGCTGCGATCTCACGTGGTGGGTGGGGCTGCGTAGACGACGACCGGCTGTCTCCAACAGGCCTAAGGAACTCTGCTACAGCGGTGACTCTCACTGCTGATGCTCTGCTACGTCTCTGCTGCGCAGCTCAGTGAGAATTGTCTGCTGTGATACCATGAGAAAATGCGTGGAAGCTTCCAAGCAACGCAGCCGCTGGCTAGGCATCAGTGCCTGATCAGACAGTGTCGACAGTCACAGGTCGTACACACTACGGCACGGGTTTGGCTAGGAGACACAAAACAAAGTGTCAGAATGCTTCAATATAGCATATGCAGAGAGGAATGACAAATGACAGGTCCAAGGCATAAGTACCTGCCGCAGTGCACGGCGGGTGTCGCATGCAGCAGTCCAAGAGTTGTCCTAAAACCGGCCCAAAACCACTGTTTTGGCCGTAACTCTGCGCACACATGTCAGAATGCTACGCCGTCTGAACCTAGACGTGCAGAATCAAAAGACAGACGCTACGACTGGTCACATGCCTGCATCCATCGACAGACAGTGATCATACAATGCAAAAACATGCAAACAGGCCTCATGGCGAGTCTGCCGAAAGACGCGTGCAAGATGTAGAAGACACAGTAGAGAGTCCCGGTGGCATCTGGGGCTCTGGTGCAGTGGTCGGCCAGCTCCAAGCTGGTAGTCCGCCGCCTGTCGTCGTGCCGGTGTCACCAGGGCCGCCCGCCTCAGGGATCTGTACGAGTATGGACACGGCCGAGTGGTCACAGTAAACTGTACAGGAACGGCACAAAGCACAACAGTCCGCCGCCTGTCGTCGTCCGGTGTCACCAGTGTAGGTGGCGCAAGAGTCCGCCTTAAGCTCTCACACATGCCAGTCTAGGAGGAGAAGCATCCATGGACCGGGTGGAGCAAGAGAGCCAGTTGAAAAGCCAACGAGAGAAAACAACAGCAAGTATTTGAGTAATGAGCAAGCGAGGTCTTAGCCGCGGTTGGCCGGCCCACCCACTCGAGTGACTCGAAGTGGGGCCTAGTCGCCACCCCGGGGTCGAACCTGACCGGTCGGCAAAATGCCACCGCAATTTCTCACACCTCAGAGTGACTGAGTGTGTGGCCCCGTAGGATCAGCAACCCGGGCAAGAACCAAACAACCCGCACAGCATGCATGAACATAGTTCCAGAAAACCACATCGACCACGAGCGTATGTGGTGCATCCATCAACTCAGGTAATCCCTCAGATTTCAACCACCAAGTGGCTCAAACTCAACCACTGAGAATTGCATGGTCCCACCACAGAAGGGGGTGAGCATGGCTGTGATCACTCTTGCTTTGCACTCGCACAACCTTGCTTGGACCATGGCTTCAATGGCGTTCAATCTCCTGCAGTGAGTGAGTGAGTGAGTGGACAGAGACAAGAGGTCACTTGCGTGTGTGTCAAACACTAACACTCCCCCATGACCCACAGATGAACGGCCCACACAACGTACGAGGATTCACAACAAGTGAAACAAGAACATCACATCAGCTAGGAGGACCACGAGGACATGACATCAGCCAGGAGGATCACGAGTGCGCAGCAGGCCGACAGCATGCACATCAGCCTTGAACATTCCACTGCTGAGAGCTTTGGTGAGAAAGTCTGCACGTTGTTGACCCGTGTTGACCCAGACAACCTGAACATCTCCTACGGCAATGCGCTCACTCACAAAGTGATGCTCAATGTTGATATGCTTGGTGCGAGAATGGTGCATGCCATCATGCTCTGAAATCGCCTTAGTGCTCTGGTTGTCGCAGCACAGAGTGATGTAGCGGATGGGAATGCGAAGCTGCTGCAGCAAGCGAGAAAGCCAGACACTCTCACACGTACCTGTGTCGAGCGCAACATACTCAGCCTCAGTGGAGCTACGCGCCACGCATCCCTGTTTGCCACTCTTCCAAGAAATGGCAGTGCCACCTACAAGGAAGATGTAGCCTGTGCGACTACGCGCGTCTGCATCATGAGCCCAGTCACTATCAGTGTACCCATCAACAACCACGGAGGACTGGGATCTGTAACACAGGCCAACACGTGTAGTGGACAGGGCGTAACAAACTACATACAGTGCAGCCTCAAGGTGTTGCTACCAGGGCTGCTGAGAGAACTGAGCCAGGAAGTTGACCAAAAAGGCCACATCGGCTCTGGTGGTAGTGGCGAGGTACATCAGTGATCCAATCACACTGAGGTAGTCGGCAACGTCGACAGTGTTTCCCAAACGAGATGGGTCAGATGACTTCAGCAGACGCTCGCCTGCTGGGGTCATCGGTGTGGATGCTGTGGGGGTCTCGGCAAGCAGTGAAGAGAAGCGCTCCCCCAGGCTGCGAATGTACGCAGCTTGGTGCACATGCAGTGTCCTACGCTGACGGTCCCTATCAAGCTCCATGCCAAGGAACACCCTAGCTGGACCCAGGTCCTTCATTTTGTTGTCCAACTGGAGGAGGGTCTTCACTAACTGCATAGCAGCTGGACTGGGTGATGCGATGAGGAGATCATCCACATAGACCAGAACGGCCACGAGGGGCTGTGAGGGTGCACTCAAAAAGAGTACGGGGTCAACCGAGCTGCGATGGTAGCCACCTCTCTCCAGAGTGGAGGAGATCTCCAAGTTCCAACAGCGTGGCGACTGTTTGAGCCCGTACAATGCCTTGCGCAGTCGCCAGACCTTGTCAGTGCCATCAGTGAAGCCTGGAGGTTGCACCATGTAGATCTCCTCATTGAGGTGACCGTGCAGGAATGCGTTGTTAACATCCATCTGCTCCAGCTCCCAGTCATGCTGGGCGACCAGGCTCAAGAGAGCCCGGGCGGCAGTGTAGCGACCGACAAGAGCAAATGTCTCATCAAAGTTGATGCCCGGGATTTGGGAGAAACCCTTGGCAGTGAGGCGTGCCTTATATCTGTCAATCGTACCATCAGGCTTCAGCTTGCGCCGAAGTACCCAATGGGCTGAGACGGCTTTACGGCCGGGTGGGAGGTCCACAAGCTCGAACACCTCATGCTCGTTCAAGGCCTTGAGCTACTCCTGCATGGCCTCCTCCCATCGCTCAGCATCAACAGCCTCCCTAGCTTGACGCACTATGGTAGGCTCAGCAGGGAGTGAGATCAGAGAAGGGAGACCACTAGCAACAAAATAGGCAACAACATAGCCTGCTGCAGATGCATCCAAGGCACTGTGGAACTCATGAGAAACAAGTGCATAGCCCACCGCTGAACTAGGATGGACTACACTGATGGCAAGACCAAGGTCGTCAAGCCCGGTAGGTCTGGCTGTGGAGTCAGCTGCAGTGGAGGGTGCACTGGACTAGGTGCGACTCTGTGACTGAGAGGCAGACGTCTGGGGAAGGGCTCAGAGTCTGCCCCCACGGGTGTATGGCTCAGGCACAACTGGAGGTGCCTCCGAAACTGGAAGGGAGACAGGCTCAGTGTCAACCAAGGGTATCTGAGAGGGGGCATCAGAGACAGCACGCTGGGGTGAGTGTGGAGAAGTGTCTTCAGACACTAGAGGGACACTGGCTGGGATAGATGTGGACTCTGACGAAGAAGAAGGTGATAAATGTGGGGGAGACGTATGAGAGGTGTCCGTGTGAGAAGGACACGGAGAAGAGGATGGGGGAGAAGAGGTCAAGCTCGGGGAAGATGCATCAGCAGGGTCAGAGACAGGACCATGGGGGGACAAGGTCGAGGAAGAAGGGCCGGCGAGAACGGAGGCTGGAGTAGACCCACCCCCCCAAGCCGACAGAGCGAGGACAAAGAGGAGGGAGGAGCGACCCGAGACAAGTCGTGAGGAAAGACATCCTCAAAGAACAAAGCATCGCGGGACTCGATGACCCGGCCACGATCTGGGTCCCAGAAGCGCAAGGCTTTGGACATGGCCGAGACACCGAGAAAGGTACACAGGTGTGCACGCGGACTCAGTTTACCGTCACGCAAGTCCTCACGAAGCCAAAGAGCGGCGACACAACCCCAGACGCGAGCGAGGCGAAGGTCAGCGCGGCGGCCAAACCAGCACTCAAGTGGTGTGACATAGCGAGGGAGAGGACCATGGGGTAGGCGGTTCCAAACCCAAGTCATGTAGGATATGGCCTCAAAGGAGAAGATGGGTGAGAGTGCAGAAGCGGTAAGAAGGGTGCGGACACCGTCATCAAGGGTCTGATTCCAGTGCTCAGACACTCCATTTTGTTGAGGAGTGTAAGGAGCGGTGGTCTCGACATGGACACCACGAGAGGAGAGAAAGCGGGATATGGGCCCAATGAACTCACCACCGCGATCACAGCAAAAAACGCGAAGACGACGACCACACGCAAGTTTGGCCTGGGGAAGCCAGGACTCGATTGTGGGACACACATCACTTTCTTGCTTGAGAGCAAAGACCCAATGCATGCAAGAGAAGTCGTCTGTGAGACAGAGCACATAGCGACCAGCGCCCCCAAGGATGTCATGGGGCAGGGGCCCCATGACGTCAGCATGCAACAAGTCGAAGGGGGCAGAGGTGCGTGTCTCATATGTGGAGAAAGGAGAGCGCATTTTCCTTTGAGCACAAGAGAGGCAGCCAGGAGGACAAGGAGAAGAGAAGGAGCTGGCATCCAAGCCCTCAGCGGGTAGCGTGCAAAGAAGATAATCAATGGCGACAATGTGGATATAGCATAAGCGGCGATGCAGCAACTGAGTTTGGGAAGGGGAGAGCGAGCGAGCAACATGCACATGGGCGGCAGTAGCAGGTGCCGGCGCGAAGGTAGGAATGCAAAACAGGCAATTGCAGCGTGTGCCATGAAGAAGAATGCGGCCAGAGATGCGATGAGAGACAGAGGCAATGTCGCGGCTGGAGGAGAAGTCCATGCCCTGATCGTCAAGCATAGTGACAGACAACAGACTCAGCTCAAGCGATGGAAGGTACAGGACGTCAGGCAAGAACAGTTCCCCCCCAGGGCCAACAAAGAGGACAACACCAACACCCTGTACAGGCACTAGCTGACCAGAGCCAGTGCGGACAAAACGGATAGTGCCAACGGGTCCAAGGGAGACAAAGGACGCACGCGACGAGGTCATGTGGTGAGTGGCGCCGGAGTCAAGGATCCAGAAGCCCTCGGACGCACGAACAAGGGCGGGGTCATGACTCAGAGCAGCAACAACAACATGCGGGATGAGACGCTGACCACACGCTGCAAGACAATGCGGTAAACGATGAGATTTCCATTCTTCAATCCACGACACATCATCAGGGAGACACCCAAGAACATGACCAAACGGCGGACCACGTTACGCCCCATTGACAGCACACGCAAGAGGCTCTGACTCAGAGCGGTCACTCTCAACTCTTTGATCACGAAGGTGGCGCTAATGGACGGGGTGGGAGAGAGCAGCGTCCAACTGACGCTCATCATCTGGAGGGTCATGAGTGATGACGATGCCCACGGGTGCGTGAGGGATAGAATAGGGCGTGGTCGCCCAGGGTGGAGCAGAATAGGCGCTGGAGGGCGGGCCGTAGAAGACGGGCCCACCATACCCTGAAGGCCACCCCCAAGGGTAAGGGAAAGGGGATGGTGCCGCGGCGGTGCTGTAGGTAGCTGCCTCGAAAGAGGAGGGGCGATGATGGGATGGCGATGGCGTGGGTGCAGTCCGAGAAGGGGCTGTAGGCGCGCCTGAACTGCCGAAGGAGCGTGCCCAGTGAGCACGCATGGCCGAGGCCAGGCGCTCGTTGTTAGGCGGGGCTGGGCACTTTGGTGCCGAATGACCAGTGGCCCTGCAGTTCCAGCACGTGACAGTACTGGAGGTAGAGGAGGAGGAGGCTGCGCTGCCGACGGTGGAGTTGGTGGCTTTACCTTTGCCACGGCCAGATGTTGAGGACCCTTTGCCCCGTCCACCACCTTTGCCACGACCTCCCCCATTAATCGCTTGATGCACAAGGGACAAGGCAGGAGAGGTGGATGCAGAGGAGGAAGAAGAAGGTGAGGTTGAGGGAAGAGCTATGGTCGTGGCGACAGTGGCGGCACGATGAATGCGTTTGTTCTGGAGGACACTCCACCAATCAGTGAGGCGCTGGGTGGTGAACTCCCAAAGGGCACCAATGCCCGGTGGAGAATCAGCGCGCACGGGTTCAGCAGCAAGACGTTCAACCTCAGAGGCTTTCACCTCCCTGAAGATGTCAGACAGCTCAGGAATGAGACCGTTGACAATGGACAGAACGGCCGACAGCTGCCCAGGGGCAGCTTTACCGAGATCCTTCAGCAGACGCAGACTGCGAGCCCAATAGGCGGCCGCGGTCTCATCAGCACGCATGGACAGAGTGTTGAACTGAACAGTCAGCACGCTCTGTGCAGCGTGACCAGTAACAGTGGTGCGATACTTGATGAGTGCATAGGCACCGACAGAGTTAGCGGGTGTGCGACGTGCAGTGTCAGCGTTGCAGGACCCGATCTCATCAGTGAGGTCGTCAGGGCCAGTACGAATGAGTACACGGACACCGCGCGCAGACTCAGCATCAGTGGGAACAAAAGGGGATTGAGCAATGGGGTTAGGTCGGTGGTAGTATTCCCAAAGGTACTCACCTTGCGTCCAAGCGCTAAAGTGAACCTCCCAAGATGTGAAAGAGAGGTTAGAGGTAAAGTGAGGTGGTGTGGAGTCAAAGTCCGGCTTGCGGTGCGCAGGCTGCACGAGGGCTTTAGCAGCGGCGGCGCCTGCAGCGGCTGCGACTGCCACGGGGTCAGCGTGCTGTGAGCCAGCACTGGTGGATGCAAAAGCGGGGTTGGAAGAAATGGTAGCAGCGATGTCAGCAGCAGCAGAAAGTGCAGGAGCGGAGCGCAAGACAGGCTGTAGGCGGTTGAGGACAAGGTCGGCAATGTGATCTGCAAACGTGTCCTGATCACCCTGCTCAGCACGCAATTTGTCTTCAGCGGCACGCTGTGTAGTGATAGCTGCTTGGAGAGCTGCTCGCTCTTTGTGCGGCTCTTCCTGCAGTGCCGCATACTGGTTGTCATCAACTGGCATGACGTGCAGCGCAAGAGACTGACAAGATTTTTCGGGCAGAGTTTCCCCTGCCCCAGTGGGCGTGGAGAGATAAGAGTAGGTCTGCAGTGGTGACGTTGCACAGCCAAAGGAAGGGAGGTGCCAGGAGACACAAAGAGTAGAAGAAGAAAAAGGCAAGCAAGCTCCAAGTGGTGGGAGAGAGGTTGCTCACCCAGTCTAGTGGTGCAGACTGAACAAAGGAGACAATGCTGCGGCATCTGACGCCGCAATGACTGCTACTAAAGAGGAAGCGGAGACGATGAAGCAGGCAACTCCAGTGAGAGCTGCACTTGCGAGAGCTGACATGGCTGCTGCAGCCGTGACAAAGAGGCGGACCTGAGGGCCAAAGGTTGAGGATGCTGCAACAGTCGACACTTGAGCGGTGGAGTCGCGAATGTATGTGACCGCATTGGATAGAGACGTGGCTGCCAAAGCTGCTGCGGATGCAATGGAGTCAGCTGCGACTGCAATCTGAGTGGCGATGTTGACAGTGGCTGCAAGAGGGCCCTGATCAACTGCTTTGGCAGTGTAAGTGTCAATTGCCCGTCCGACTGCAGTGGTAGTAGGTGCACGTGCCGGGCTGTGGCCGCAAAAGTGGATGAAACGGCCGAGCTAGAGACCAGTGCGGTTTCCAGCACTGAGAATGTGTCAAGGGGTATACGGACAGATGGTGCTGACTGTGACCCTGCTGGTGAGGCAGTGCGGTGGGCAGAGTTCTCTGTCCGCAGTCTACCTGTTGCTTCTAAAGTTGGTGCCGCCCCAGAGTGGGCGGCACGAAGACGCAGACTTTGCTGACGGGTTCTACGTGCAACAGGTGAGCTTACAGGTGATGCAAGGCAGCGTTGCTCACGTAGTGGCCCCGTGGCTGGTGCGTTCTGCACAGTTGGAGAATGGTCGGACGCGGACTGGCATTAGGTCGCGTACTCCACGGTGTCGGTATGCGCAAGGTGCTCAGCAGGGTCGTAGTCCTCCCCCGGATGGTAGCCAGGGTTGTGGCATCGGCTGCGACGCTCCCACATACGCAGCTGCTCTGCCTCGTAACGCGCGAGTATCTTGTCTGTGCGTGCTTGCTCACACCAACCCCTCGGGGACAAGGGGATAGGCTCTGACGCCTGTGGTGAAGCCAGGACGGCACTGCAAGCCGCAGATGCGGCTGCCGATGTGGCTCATGAGGAGACGAGGTGCCGATGAGAGCAACACCCGGTGCGAGAACGCACTCGGACTCGGCAGTGACTCCGAGATGCGGAGCCGGAGGCGAGAGGCGAGCGACGAGAAGCAGTGGGTAGGCAAGAGGCCTGAACCCACGTGGGCAGAGATAGTCCCGGTGAAGCTGCTACGGGAGAGGAGATGAGGGACGCATGGGTCCGAGAGCCGGGTACGGGGCTAGAGATCAGAGTGAGCACCACACTCAACCCAGAAGGGCCACGGTAGAGTGATGTTGTGATGAGACATCACATGGTGTGGTGCCACGTACTGAGGTTGCGAAAAGCAAGTGTAGACGACGAGACGTCGTTGCACTAGCTCGGCATCTCTGTTCCACGGGTCCCGAATCGGAGAAGCGGAGGGAGGGATCCCTCCTGCTCTGATACCAGTAGGTGGCGGCAAGAATCTGTTGTGCTTCGTGCCGTTCCTGTACAGTTTACTGTGACCACTCGGCCGTGTCCATACTCGTGTAGATCCCTGAGGCAGGCGGCCCTGGTGACGCCGGCGCGACGACATGCGGCGGACTACCCGCTTGGAGCTGACCGACCACTGTTCCAGAGTCCCAGATGCCACCGGGACTCTTTGCTGTGTCTTATACGTCTTGCACGCGTCTTTCGGCGGACACGCCATGAGGCCTATTTGCATGTTTTGGCATTGTATTCTCACTGTCAGTTGATGGATGCATGCATGTGACCAGTCGTAGCGTCCGTCTTTTGATTCTGCACGTCTAGGTTCAGACAACGCAGCATTCTGACATGTGTGAGCATAGTTACGGCCAAAACAGTGGTTTTGGGCCGGTTTTAGGGCAGCTCTTGGACTGCCGCGTGCGACACCCGCCGTGCGCCGCGGCAGGTATTTATGCCTTGGACCTGTCATTTGTCATTTCTCTCTGCATATGCTATATTGAAGCATTTTGACACTGTGTCTTGTGTCTCCTAGCCAAACCCTTGCCGTTGCGTGTACGACCTGTGACTGTCGTCACCGTCTGATCAGGCATTGACGCCCGGTCAGCTGCTACGTTGCTAGGANCATTCTGACATGTGTGCGCAGAGTTACGGCCAAAACAGTGGTTTTGGGCCGGTTTTAGGGCAGCTCTTGGACTGCCGCGTGCGACACCCGCCGTGCGCCGCGGCAGGTATTTATGCCTTGGACCTGTCATTTGTCATTTCTCTCTGCATATGCTATATTGAAGCATTTTGACACTGTGTCTTGTGTCTCCTAGCCAAACCCTTGCCGTTGCGTGTACGACCTGTGACTGTCGTCACCGTCTGATCAGGCATTGACGCCCGGTCAGCTGCTACGTTGCTAGGAAGCTTCAATGCACTTTCTCTTGGTATCAGAGCAGTGAGACAGTTCTCACTGAGCTGCGTAGCAGAGATGCAGCAGAGCATCAGCAGTGAGAGTCACCGTTGCAGCAGAGTTTCTGGGGTCTGTTGGAGACAGCCGGTCACCGTCAACGCGCTCCACCCACCACGTGAGATCCCAGCTGTAGAGGCAGCAGCAGCGGCGTGCACCGCCACGCAGAGGTGTGTGGCGGCAGCACTGCGTGCAGCCGCCCCCTCACAGCCGCACCAGCAGAGCAATAGCAGCAAAGGCGGCGGCAGCAGAAGCGCAGCAGCAGCGGCCACAACAACAGCGTAGCAGCAGCGGTGGCAGCAGCAGCGCACCAGCAGCGTCTGCACCAGCAGCGCAGCAGCGGCAGCGGCGGAAGCGGTACAGCAGCAGTAGCGGCAGTCGTGGCGGCAGCAGCAATGCAGCAGCGACAGCAATACCGGTGCGCGGCGGCGACAGCCAGCAGCAGCGACAGCGTGCAGCAGCAGCCGCAGCGCGCAGCAGCAGCAGCAGCCGCGCAGCCGCTGCTGCCACCGCTGCACACGCAGCGATGCAGCTGCTGCTGCAGCTGACAGCACAGTTGCAGTAGTAGCTGTGCGGAAGCTGCTACATAGCTTCCGCGGAGCTGCCGCGCGCCACCGCAAAGCGGCTCCACACGCGCGTAGAACCGTGACAAGAAAAAAAAAAGGGGGAGGGGACGAGCTGACTTCAGCATTGTTGACTGCTGACGTCATCAGGTCGTGCTGACATCAGCAATCGCTTGCTGATGTCAGCATTACACTTAGCCAAATTTTCACCTGGACAGTCAAAAGTTGCCAACATTTCAACTCCTCAAGAAATGCAGACGGCTTTGAAATCTGACAAACTTGACCTGTCGTCCTATAGTGAGCGGCGACATGAGTTCGCCCGACGACAAGGACAAGGGACCAGGTGATCCCTCCTCCTCTTCTTTAGGGATGTTGAGCCCTCGCTCGCAGGCCATTGTGGACCTGCGCAGCCAGCAGGAGGAGATGCGGCCTGCAGCGAGAGCAGACTGACGCGATCTGCACGTTGACTGAGCTTCGGCGTGCTCAGACCATGGCTCCTTCGCGCATTTCTGAGGGAGCTGCCGGCGTTGCGGCCTCCACCCAGCACTCGGCCCAGGTACCCGTGATAGGTGCTCTGCCTGCTTCACCTCATGGCGTGGTTTCTCCACCACCTGCGGGCCTCCTTGATGACGAGCCCTTCATGCCAGGCTTTGAGGATGACTCCCAGGAGCGGGAGATTTGTCTTCTACAAGAGCGCCTCCGTCAGCTGCAGACGGGTACCCGACCTCCACCCGTGTCCCTGATACGATCCTCACCTGACTTCCCCGGTGATCACCCCCTTCGAGGAGTTTTCCCCGTCTCTCGCCCTCCTCAGCCCGCGGTTGCTCTCCCCATGGAGCGGCAGCCAAAGGACTTTGAGGCACCACCTTCACAGTACATCAGCGAGGATGGATTTGACTGCTCGGAGGTCCTCTTTCAGGTGTAGGCCACTTCCGAAGGAGTGTGGCCTTACTACCACAGCCCATACCAGTCTACAGATCCAGCACAGGTGCTGACAGCAGCCCAGGCCATGCGAGGACTTCTCTACGCCATGCCACGCGAGACAGTCGTCGACTTCCGCCCCTTCCTTGGCGAGGCACGCACAGGCATCGGAGCTGATCCTCGTGGAGGCTGGGATCTGGCGTTGTCCCTACTGGCCGCAGAGACGCACGCCACGCGCGCGTCACACATTCGTGCTTTCCACTCGCTCCGTCAAGGACCAGCGGAGCCTGCGGCGGATTACTGGCGACGCGCCATGCATATTTACACTCGTCTGGGGACCTCAGGGGGCACACAGCTGTGGGTACTTCAGACTATCATGCTCGGAGTTTGCCTGGAGTACACCGACATCTTCACACGGTACAACGATGCTGCTCTCAAGCCTTTCTCAGCCACTCTACAGCTGCTCCCCTTGGCGCATCAGCTGTTCCTCCAGGTGACATCGGCCCGCGAGGCAGTAGTAGACCATCAGGAGACTTCCCTCGCTGCAGCAGTCCTCACATCACCACCATATTCCCTCCCACAGTCTCCCTCTTCCTCCTCTATCACCTCCTTATCTTCCTCTTCCTCTTCGACCCCGTCTACACCCACGCAGACACAGGGCGTTGTAGCAGCTGCCCAGGGGAAGAAGAAGAATAGGAAGCGTGAATTGGGTCAGCAGCAACCGTCATCCGGTGGTAGCAGTGGCGGTTCCGTGCACTGCTACAACTGTGGAGGTTCCCATTGCTACACCGAGTGCCAGCAGCCGCTTGACTGGGAGCGCATCACTCGTGGACTTCAGGCTGCCCATGCTGCTCGCACCGCGTCCGGCACGTCTCCCGTACACTCCTCTGGATGTGCGACCACCACGACTGTAGCTGTTCTTACGTCCTCACCAGCGAGCAGCAGTGATCCTGACCCACGTGATCGCACCATCGTCGAGCTTTGTCACCTTCTGGCGCTTCGCTTTCACGGAGGTGCGAGTGTGTTGTCATCGTCAAGTGGGTCAGAGATTGCTTGTTCGTCCGTCGTCGTGACTCGTGACGACACGTGTGGGGGTTCACAGTCCGCATCTGATGATGCTGGGCCTGACTGCACTGACTGGATTCATGAGTCTCACCTTCATGATGTACGTCGTTCACTGACGGCTCAGCGTCCCTCTAATGCCGAGTGTTCCATTGCTCGTTGTACAGTGACGTCCACCAGTCGTGACTCCGGTGGCACTTGGATCATCAATTCCGGTGCCACCCACCACATGACATGTCGTCGTAGTGACTTCGTGGTACTTGGTCCTGTCACGACTGTCCGCTCTGTTCGTACAGGCTCTGGTCAGTCCTTACCGGTCCACGGCGTTGGGGTTGTATGCTTTGATTGTCCGTCTGGCCCCCTGTACCTCTCTGACGTGCTGTTTGTGCCTGATCTTGAGCTCAGTCTGCTGTCTGTGCTTGCCTGCACTCTGATGGGTCTCTCCGTTGAGCATACCGCTGATTCAGCGACGGTGACTACTCCTTACACCCATAGCATTGTCCTGCGTGCTTCAGTTGTAAATGATTTGTACCGCATTGCTCGGCCCTCCTCCCCTTGCTCTCCCTCCTCCTCTGGACGCGTTTTTGTCACTGGTGTTTTATCTTCGGAACACCAGCGGTTGCTTCACCGACCTCTGTGTCACGTGGGCTCCGACACTGTGTCAAAGCTCATCCGGACACAGCTTGCTCTTGGTCTTGATGTGGCTTCTTTTGAGAAGCCACCCAAGACCGACTATCTTTTTTGCGCCCAGGGAAAGATGCACCGCTGCACTTACCCTGATTCGCTTTCCCGAGCGCTGAGGCCCCTTGAGTTGGTCCACTCGGACCTGCTCGGTCCTCTCCTGGTCGAGTCGCTGTCCGAGAGGGGCCGGTATGTTCTGACGCTGACTGATGACTTCACCCGGATGCGATGGGTCTACAGTGTGCGTCAGAAGAGCGACGCCGCTCTTGCGGTTTGGCTCTGGCTCGTGATGCCTGAGCGTCAGTCTCGCCACACGCTACATACCTTTCAATCGAATCGCGGCGGGGAGTTCCTCGGTGAGATGGACTCTTTCTTTGTTGAGCACGGCATTTTTCAACAAGTCTCCGCTCGTGCTGCCCCACAGCATAACAGTGTATCTGAGCGCTGGAACCGCACCATGGAGGATGCGGTCCGCGCCATGCAGTCTGAGTGCGGTCTCTCGGAGTCCTTCGCCTTCGAGGGCATTGCCTACATGACTTGGGTTTGGAACCGCCTCCAGCATGGTCCGCTTCCGAATCATGTTACACCGTACGAGCTCTCGTTTGGCCACAGTGCTGATCTTTATCTCACTCGCGTCTGGGATTCCTTGGCCTCCGTGTGGTACACTGAGGATCAACAGGGGTCCAAGGTCTCCCCTCGAGGTCGCTTGTGTGCCTTCATCGGCATCTCCCCGCGGTCGACGGCCTGGCGCTTTTGGGACCCCACTCGCCGTCATGTCATTGAGTCCCTTGATGCCCGGTTTTTTTTAGTCACTCACATACCGTGATCTGACTTCGATCACAGCCCTCTCTGCAGCCCATGTCCCTTCCTGTGAGGGTCATCGGCAGATGGGGGAGACTTCTTCGCCAGCGACCATTCCTCGTCAGGCTGATGTGTCCGCTCGAGTCCCCTCTCGGTCTCAAGCACTTGATGATCCGGCTATCATTGCCGTTGGTCCAGAGATCCCGTCCGTTCAGCTTGTTTCACACCCCACAGGTACCGCTGCTCTCACGCCTCCTTCTGCATCACCACCTCTCTCTACTGGCACCCCTGCTCCAGTGTCTGACCCAGTCCAGCCCACTCCTGTCCGTATGTCGACTGACACTCCTGTCTCAGCGTCCGGGCCAGCCTTGCCCGCTCTCACACCCAGCTCTATGTCCCCCACACACGCATCTCCTCGCACTGCATCTTTGGCTGCCTCGTCTCAACCCTCACCAGCTGTGGTCATACCTATCCCTATGGTCGTACCTGTTCTTGAGCATGAGGTGCGCCCCCCGACCTCCGGTTACTCCCGTGAGCCCGGTGGTCGCCTTCGACCACTGGATTCCGGAGCTCAGCGAGCGTCGGGTTCCGGACCCAGGCGTTCCTCTCGCAGCATCGCGAGCGGTGATCCAGGCACAAAGGCCTTGGGCCTGAGTGTCCGCACTGAGCTTTCACAGGTACACCCAGCGTGCCCCATAGGGCACGACCTGGTCACTCGCGAGTTCCATATCGCCTGTGACGCAGCAGCTGATCTCGTGACTGTCAGGCCTGACACTGAGGTGTGTGCACTTGCCACGTCGAGTTCCCTCTCTATGGCANTTCTTGAGCATGAGGTGCGCCCCCCGACCTCCGGTTACTCCCGTGAGCCCGGTGGTCGCCTTCGACCACTGGATTCCGGAGCTCAGCGAGCGTCGGGTTCCGGACCCAGGCGTTCCTCTCGCAGCATCGCGAGCGGTGATCCAGGCACAAAGGCCTTGGGCCTGAGTGTCCGCACTGAGCTTTCACAGGTACACCCAGCGTGCCCCATAGGGCACGACCTGGTCACTCGCGAGTTTCATATCGCCTGTGACGCAACAGCTTATCTCGTGGCTGTCAGGCCTGACACTGAGGCGTGTGCACTTGCCACGCAAAGTTCCCTCTCTATGGCGCCTGACCCGGGCACATTGAGGGAGGCTTTCTCATCGCAGGATGCTGATGCCTGGTGAGCTGCTTGCGAGGATGAGCTTTGCGCTATCCGAGATCAAAGAGTCTACGAGCTGGTCGACCTTCCCCCTGGGAGGAAGGCGATTCAAGTCAAGTGGGTCTTTTGCAAGAAAGTGAAGCCGGATGGCTCACTGGAACGCTACAAGGCCCGCTTGGTCGTCAAGGGGTTCTCTCACATTGAGGGAGTTGATTACACTGACACCTTTGCCCCTGTCGGCCGCATGACCTCAGCTCGAGCTCTGTTCGGTGTAGTGGCTCAGCATGGCTCGAAACTACACCAGATGGATGTGAACAACGCGTTCCTCCATGGCTCTCTGGATGAGGAGATCTACGTGGCTCAGCCACCAGGCTTTGAGGACGATGACAAGGTCTGGCGCTTGCGCAAGTCCTTGTACAGCCTCAAGCAGTCTCCACGGTGTTGGAACTGGGAGATCACTGGCACCTTGATCCGCGCAGGGTACGTACATAGCGAGGCAGACCCCTCGCTCTTCATCCTACCGACACCCGAGCGGTTCGTCGCCATCCTGGTCTATGTTGACGACCTTCTGATTGCGTCTCTGTCCCTAGAGGCCGTAAAGGAGGCCAAGGCTGTCCTGTAGACTGCCTACAGGATGAAGGACCTCGGTCCTGCATCGGTGTTTCTTGGTATGGAGATCGTGCGAGATCGCAGACATCGGACACTGTTGCTGCATCAGGTCCGATACGCACGAGTCGTGGGGGAGCGCTTTAGCAATCTCCTTGGTGCAGTGCCCACCGCTTCCACACCTCTCACACCTGATGGGTAGGATGCCCTGAAGGTGGATGACCCTACACAGCTGGGGGAGACATGTTGAAATAGTGTGCACCTTGTCCACTGCCTAGCTGGCTAGCTACACATACAGACAAGGCATGCACTGCTCTATGGAGTATGTCCCCTTGGTCTGTTCTGAGATGGGCCAGGAATGCACTGCCCATAATGGGTATGTCCCCTGTGGCTCATCATAGGAACCATACCTTTTAGGCTTGGTTGATTAGGCACCGGAGTCTCAAACCAGAGGTCGCGGGTTCAAACCCCGCGACGGCCGCAATTTTCTTTGTGGCCAAAACTGGGACAGGAAGCTTCTAGGAAGCTTACTAGAGCCTGCCTTGAGGATGACACTTGGCGGTCTAAGGACGCGCCAAGTAGGAATGTAGGATGAGGTTGGCTCCAGTGGAGCCACTACAAGCAGAAGCTTTAGCAAAGCTCTGCAAGNAGGATGCCCTGAAGGTGGATGACCCTACACAGCTGGGGGAGACATGTTGAAATAGTGTGCACCTTGTCCACTGCCTAGCTGGCTAGCTACACATACAGACAAGGCATGCACTGCTCTATGGAGTATGTCCCCTTGGTCTGTTCTGAGATGGGCCAGGAATGCACTGCCCATAATGGGTATGTCCCCTGTGGCTCATCATAGGAACCATACCTTTTAGGCTTGGTTGATTAGGCACCGGAGTCTCAAACCAGAGGTCGCGGGTTCAAACCCCGCGACGGCCGCAATTTTCTTTGTGGCCAAAACTGGGACAGGAAGCTTCTAGGAAGCTTACTAGAGCCTGCCTTGAGGATGACACTTGGCGGTCTAAGGACGCGCCAAGTAGGAATGTAGGATGAGGTTGGCTCCAGTGGAGCCACTACAAGCAGAAGCTTTAGCAAAGCTCTGCAAGTATAAAAGCCTGTACCTTGCATGCATCCATTTACAGTTCTTGCCTTTGAGACTCCTCACAGAGTGTCCAACCAAAGGTAGACACTAAAGACCAACATGCGGACTTCGTGAGGTTGCAAACCAAACGAACCTAAAGTGTGGATCCCTCGTTCGAGGGTGATATGTTATCTTGGTTGCAATACCAAGAGCGGTTGGCGGCCTCCCATGTCGGGACCCGTTTTCTAGACCGTTGCTATCCGGCGCATTGACAA
>SZWC01015174.1:26685-38982 GCA_023375785.1 Penium margaritaceum
CTGTCCGTCTCACAAATCACCGACAACAACATGACAGTGGTGTTCACCAACAAGGAAGCGGTGGCCCTCAAAAACGAGGACATCCAGATTTTGTACACCAAAGACGACCTCATGCTTCAAGTTCCAAGAGTCGACGGCCTCTACGTGCTTCAAACCAAAGTCACCAAGGCGTCGGATGAGGGACTCACATGTGCCACCAAGACAGTGGCACCGGAGCCGAAGGATGCACCACTGGCGACCGCTGCGGCCGCCACATCAACCAAGGACACAGATGCTGAGCTGTGGCACCGGCGATTTGGCCACGTGGCCAACAGCACGCTGCAAGAGATGCAAGAGCAAGAGGTTGTCCGCGGAATGGAAGGGTGCACTATGAAGCATGGAGAAGGGTGTACATAGTGTGAACCATGCCTCCAAGCGAAGGCAAAGAAGAAGCCGTTTGGGAGAGGAGGTCAACGAGCGGAGCACGTCTTGGAACTGATACACAGTGACGTGTGTGGACCCTTCCGCACACCGTCTAACGGAGGAAGCAAGTACTTCCTGACCTTCATTGATGACCACAGCCGCAAGTTGTGGATCTACTTCCTCAAAACAAAGGGAGAGGTCAAGGAGAAGCTCCTCGAGTTCGTCGCCATGGTGGAGCGGCAAACGTCCAAGAAGGTGAAGGCGCTCCGAAGTGACAACGGGGGTGAGTACGAGGCATGCAAGCCTTGGCTCAAGCATCATGGCATCCGCCACGAGCAAACCACCCCTTACAACCCCCAAAGCAACGGCATTGCCGAGAGGATGAACCAGACCCTACTCGGCATGGTGCGAAGCATGCTCTTCGACGCCAAGCTCCCACCTCGCTTTTGGGCTGAAGCAGCAACAACGGCTTGCTACCTCTTGAACCTCACACCAGCGACAGCCTGGCGGAAGCGTGGAAAGGAGGAGGACAAGCAGCTGAAGACCCCACAGGAAGCATGGTCGGGAAAGAAACCCAACGCATCTCATCTGAAGGTGTTCGGGTCAACTGCATGGGTGAAGATCCAGTCGGGAGAAGGTGGAGGCAAGCTTGATGCACGCTCCAAGAAGTGCATCATGGTTGGGTACGACACGTCACACAAAGCCTATCGGCTTTGGGACCAGGCAGCAGGCAAGCTCATGAGGAGCCGCGACGTCGTGTTCGACGAACGCACCCCTGGAAAGGGAGAGCTGCTGGACCCGACCCTCACTCCCAAAGCGGGAGAGTGGATAGTGTTGCTTGAGTCCGGAGACCAAGCACCCGACAACTGGCTCGCCTTGCCAGCAGGTGGTGGGAATGGGAGAGTGGCTGCAGAGGATGATGCAGCATCTGACATGGACGCGGATAACGAGGCGTCCGAGGCTTCCGAGTCTGACTTGGAGTCTGACGACTCTTCTGACGACGACGACGACGACAAACCACCGCCTGTGGAAGCACCAGCACCAAAGCAAGAAGCGGCACCACTACCCCGGCGCAGTTTGCGACCAAAGAGAGCACCTTTGCGGTATGAGGATGATTGGACCGGCCTTAGCTGGTCGTGCATGGCTCAGGGAGAGCCATCCACAGTGGCGGAGGCCATGAATGGCCCAGATGCGGCCAAGTGGAAGGAGGCAGTGGATAGCGAGCTCGCATCCATTGCCGAGAACGGCACGTGGGTGCTGGTGGATAGACCCGACAAGGCCCACGTGGTGGGATCCAAGTGGGTCCTCCGCGTGAAGAAGAAGCAATACGGCAACATCGACAAGTTCAAGGCAAGGGTAGTGGCTAAGGGGTTCTCTCAACGCCCGGGCTCCGAGTACGACGAGACGTTCGCGCCCGTCGTGACCTTTGCCTCCATCCGCTCTCTCCTTGGCATTGCTGCCGCAAAGAACTTGGAGATACACCAGATGGACGTCAGGACAGCTTTCCTTTATGGGAAGCTTGACAAGGAAGTGCTGATGGAGGTGCCCGAAGGAGTCGAAGCTCACGAGGGCAAGGTGTGCAAGTTGGTGAAAGCGCTCTATGGGCTGAAACAGGCCCCAAGGATGTGGTACAAAGAGATGGACGGTTTCATGACCGGCCTCTCCTTCGCGCATTGCCAAAATGACCCGAGCATGTACGTGCGCGATGATGGAAGAGGGCTGATGCTGGTTGCGCTGTACGTGGATGATCTGATCATCTGCTCGTCTTCGGTCCAGCTGCTGGATGGGCTGAAGTCTGACCTCAGCAAAAGGTTCAAGATGAAGGACATGGGTCCTCTCGACTACTATCTCGGGATTGCCATCCACCGCAACCGAGCAGCAGGCACCATCGAACTCAACCAAACCAAATACATTGGTGAGGTGCTGAAGCGCTACCACATGGAAGACTGCAAACCTGTCAGCACCCCAATGACGACCGACACAAAGCTGAAGGCCTCCATGTCGCCAAGCAACGAAGCAGAACAAAGGGAGATGCAAGACATCCCCTACCAGTCCGCCGTGGGTAGCATCATGTACGCCATGGTAGGGACTCGTCCGGACATCTGCTATGCTGTGGGACAAGTGAGCAGATTCGTGGCCAACCCTGGGCCACAACATTGGCAGGCAGTCAAGCGCATCTTGCGCTACCTGCAGAAGACACGTCACATGGGCCTCGTCCTTGGAGGCCAAGAAGGAACGGACCCCCTTCGTCTGAAATGCTACACCGACGCTGACTGGGAAGGAAATCTCGACGACAGGAAATCCACCTCTGGATACGTGTGTATCTTGAATGGCGCTGCCATCTCATGGGCCAGCAGGAAGCAGGATTGTGTTTCCGTGTCCACGGCTGAGGCAGAGTACGTTGCTTTGTCTGAGGTGTGCAAGGAGACTCAATGGCTCCGCAGCCTGCTTGGCGAAATGACAGTGCCACAGAAAGACGCCACGATCGTACACGTGGACAACATGAGCACCATCTCGATGGCTGAAGACGAGATCGTCTCCCGGCGAACGAAGCACATCGACATACGTTACCACTACTCACGTGACCTGGTCATGAAGAACGTGGTGGACTTGCAGCATTGCGGAACAAAGAGCATGCTTGCTGACTGCATGACCAAGCCGCTGGACAGTGACTTGCATTATGCAGGCATTCGTGGATTCGGCATGAGGAGTGCGGCAGAGGAAGGGTGAGCTCCAAGGCATTGATGGAGCCGAGCAAGGGACAGATGGACAGAGGTGCAAGGGAGAGATTTGTTGAAATAGTGTGCACCTTGTCCACTGCCTAGCTGGCTAGCTACACATACAGACAAGGCATGCACTGCTCTATGGAGTATGTCCCCTTGGTCTGTTCTGAGATGGGCCAGGAATGCACTGCCCATAATGGGTATGTCCCCTGTGGCTCATCATAGGAACCATACCTTTTAGGCTTGGTTGATTAGGCACCGGAGTCTCAAACCAGAGGTCGCGGGTTCAAACCCCGCGACGGCCGCAATTTTCTTTGTGGCCAAAACTGGGACAGGAAGCTTCTAGGAAGCTTACTAGAGCCTGCCTTGAGGATGACACTTGGCGGTCTAAGGCCGCGCCAAGTAGGAATGTAGGATGAGGTTGGCTCCAGTGGAGCCACTACAAGCAGAAGCTTTAGCAAAGCTCTGCAAGTATAAAAGCCTGTACCTTGCATGCATCCATTTACAGTTCTTGCCTTTGAGACTCCTCACAGAGTGTCCAACCAAAGGTAGACACTAAAGACCAACATGCGGACTTCGTGAGGTTGCAAACCAAACGAACCTAAAGTGTGGATCCCTCGTTCGAGGGTGATATGTTATCTTGGTTGCAATACCAAGAGCGGTTGGCGGCCTCCCATGTCGGGACCCGTTTTCTAGACCGTTGCTATCCGGCGCATTGACAAGACAGTGGACGTGACCTTGTACCTCCATCTTATCGGATCTCTGATGTACCTGGCCACTACCACGTGTCTCGACATCACGTTCGCCGTCAACCTCCTCGCTCAGTTCTCGCAGGCCCCACGTGCAAGAGCTCTTCATGCGGCTGTACGAGTGGTACGGTACGTGGTCTCCAAGCCGTATCTCGGACTTTGCTTTCGTCGGCAGTGTTCGGTGGTCCTTGACGGCTACACTGACAGCGACTCGGCTTGGAGCCCTGATTCTGGCTACGTGTTTCTGCTCGGTGCTACCGCTTAGTCTTGGCAAACCGGGAAGCAGGGCTGCATCGCACGTAGCTCGTCGGAGGCAGAGTATGTGGCTTTGGGCGCAGGGGCTGCAGAGGCAGTTTGGCTGCAACGCTTGTTTCTTGAGCTTGGGCAGTCAGTACCCGCCATTGTGCTGCGTTGCGACAACTAGAGTGCTTTGGCCATTGTGGAGAACCCTGGTGTTTTTCATGCTCGCACCAAGCACATTGCGGTTGAGCATCACTTCGTTCGTGATCTGGTGGAGCGACGCATGATTTCCATCATGTGGGTTGGCACTGACTTGCAACGTGCTCATTTCTTGACGAAGGCACTTGCCCGCGTAAAGTTCCTGGTGGCCATTCTTTCTGTTGGGCTTCGCCCCGTGTGTGACAGTGGTTGAGCATGGGATGTGCGTCTGCGTCTCATCTGTCCGTGTCACCCACTATGTAGTTGTACCAGTGGTGCACGCGTATGGACATGCGTACCATCGGGTCATGGGGGAGTGTTGTGCTTCGTGCCATTCCTATACAGTTTACTGTGACCACTCGGCCGTGTCCATACTCATGCAGATCCCTGAGGCAGGCGGCCCTGGTGACGCCGGCGCGACGACAGGCGGCGGACTACCCGCTTGGAGCTGACCGACCACTGTTCCAGAGTCCTAGATGCCACCGGGACTCTTTGATGTGTCTTATACGTCTTGCAGGCGTTTTTCGGCGGACTGGTCATGAAGCCTATTTGCATGTTTTTGCATTGTATTCTCACTGCCAGTCGATGGATGCATGCATGTGACCAGTCGTAGCGTCCGTCTTTTGATTCTGCACGTCTAGGTTCAGACGGCGCAGCATTCTGACATGTGTGCGCAGAGTTACGGCCAAAACAGTGGTTTTGGGCTGGTTCTAGGGCAGCTCTTGGACTGCCGCGTGCGACACCCGCAGTGCGCCGCGGCAGGTATTTATGCCTTGGACCTGTCATTTGTCATTTCTCTCTGCATATGCTGTATTGAAGCATTCTGACACTGTGTCTTGTGTCTCCTAGCCAAACCCTTGCCGTTGCGTGTACGACCTGTGACTGTCGTCACCGTCTGATCAGGCACTGACGCCTGGTCAGCGGCTGCGTTGCTAGGAAGCTTCTACGCACTTTCTCTGAGTCCGCCTTAAGCTCTCACACATGCCAGTCTAGGAGGAGAAGCATCCATGGACCGGTTGGAGCAAGAGAGCCAGTTGAAAAGCCAATGAGAGAAAACAACAGCAAGTGTGTGAGTAACGAACAAGCGAGGTCTTAGCCGCGGTTGGCCGGGCCACCCACTCGAGTGACTCGAAGTGAGACCCAGTCGCCACCCCGGGGTCGAACCTGACCGGTCGGCAAAATGCCGCCGCGGTTTCTCACACCTCAGAGTGACTGAGTGTGTGGCCCCGTAGGATCAGCAACCCGGGCAAGAACCAAACAACCTAAACAGCATGCATGAACATAGTTTCAGAAAACCACATCGACCACGAGCGTATATGGTGCATGCATCAACTCAGGTAATCCCTCAGATTTCAACCAGCAAGTGGCTCAAACTCAACCACTGAGAATTGCATGGTCCCACCACAGAAGGGGGTGAGCATGGCTGTGATCACTCTTGCTTTGCACTCGCACAGCCTTGCTTGGACCATGGCTTCAATGGCGTTCAATGTCCTGCAGTGAGTGAGTGAGTGAGTGGGCAGAGACAAGAGGTCACTTGCGTGTGTGTCAAACACAATAACAACCAGGGCCGTCCGCCTCAGGGATCTGCACGAGTATGGACATGGCCGAGTGGTAACAGTTAAGTGCACAGGAACGGCACAAAGCACAACAGCTTTTGTTCCGAACGACGGCCGGATTGTTGCTTTTGTTCCAAACGAGGGGCGGATGAGAGTCACACTTTGCGTTTGATGGGTATCTGAGCTATTTCACCCTTTCAACCTTACCCCTGGTTTTGGGACCCAAACGAGGGGTTTTTACCTTGAGCTTGTGTGTTCGCTCAAGGTACATTAGTTTTTTTATGTCGAATTTTGTCGCAAACGAACTTCGATTTATGTTTTGACGTTATGGCGCAAAATCGTTGTGTGCTAGGCACCCTGGCGATTTTGCGCGAGGACCACCTCACATCTCTCGTCTCTCGTCCCACGTCCCCCTCCCTTGTCCTCCCTCACTCACTTGCGAGAGGGAGCGGGGGCGAGGGCACAAGGCCACGAGGCCTCGCCCTCCAGGCCCTCACGGCCCCTCAGTCACCAATCGGGCTGAGGCCGCGATCAGCGGCTGGCAGCTGGCCGGCTGGTCACTTGGCTAGCAGCCAGCTGGCCGGCGGTTAGCGAAGTGCTAGCCATCAGCCAGCCCTCGCTGACGCAAGGGGTGGTGGGCAAACACCCCTCGCTTCAACGAGGAGAGAGGGCCAAACCGGCCCTCCCGCTACATCATAACATGAGAAAGTGCGTAGAAGCTTCCTAGCAACACGGCCGCTGACCGGGCGTCAGTGCCTGGTCAGACGGTGACGACAGTCACAAGTCGTACACACAACGGCAAGGGTTTGGCTAGGAGACACAAGTCAAAGTGTCAGAATGCTTCAATATAGCATATGCAGAGAGAAATGACAACTGACAGGTCCAGGGCATAAATACCTGCCGCGGCGCACGGCGGGTGTCACACGCCACAGTCCAAGAGCTATCCTAAAACCGGCCCAAAAACACTGTTTTGGCCATAACTCTGCGCACACATGTCAGAATCCTACACCGTCTGAACCTAAACGTGCAAAATCAAAAGACAGACGCAGCGACTGGTCACATGCATGCATCCATTGACTGTAAGCGAGTATATAATGCAAAAACATGCAAATGGGCCTCATGCCCAGTCCGCCGAAAGGTGCCTGCAAGACGTAGAAGGCACAGCAAGGAGTCCCGGTGACATCTGGGGCTCTGGAACAGTGGTCGGTCAGCTCCAGACGGGTAGTCCGCCGCCTGTCGTTGTGCCGGTGTCACCAGGGCCACTTGCCTCAGGGATCTGCACGAGTATGGACACGGCCGAGTGGTCACAGTAAACTGTACAGGAACGGCACAAAGCACAACACTCCCCCATGACCCGATGGTACGCATGTCCATACGCGTGCAGCACTGGTACAACCACATAGTGAGTGACACAGACAGATGAGACATCAACGTACATCCTACACTCAACCACTGTCACGCACGGGGCGAAGCCCAAAAGAACGAATGGCCTCCAGGAACTTTCCGCGGGCAAGTGCCTTCGTGAAGAAATCAGCACGCTGCAAGTCAGTGCCAACCCACATGATGGAGATCACGCGTCGCTCCACCAGATCACGAACGAAGTGATGCTCAACCGCAATGTGCTTGGTGCGAGCATGAAAAACACCAGAGTTCTCGGCAATGGCCAGAGCACTCTAGTTGTCGCAACGTAGCACAATGGCGGGTACTGACTGCCCAAGCTCAAGAAACAAGCGCTGCAGCCAAACTGCCTCAACAGCCCCTGCCCCCAAAGCCACATACTCTGCCTCCGACAAGCTATGTGCGATGCAGCCTTGCTTCCTGCTTCGCCAAGACAAAGCAGTACCACCGAGCAGAAACACGTAGCCAGTGCGACTGCGCCCGTCAGGGCTCCAAGCCCAGTCGCTATCTGTGTAGCCGTCAAGGACCACCGAACACTGCCGACGAAAGCAGAGTACGAGATACGGCGTGGAGACCACGTACCGTACCACTCGCACAGGCGCGTGAAGAGCTCTCACACGTGGGGCCTGCGAGAACTAAGCGAGGAGGTTGACGGCGAACGCGATGTCGGGACGCGTGGTAGTGGCCAGGTACATCAGAGATCGAATAAGACGGAGGTACAAGGTCACGTCCACTGTCTCCCCCAGCTGTGTAGGGTCATCCACCTTCAGGGCATCCTGCCCATCAGGTGTGAGTGGTGTGGAAGCAGTGGGCACTGCACCAAGGAGATTGCTAAAGCGCTCCCCCACGACTCGTGCGTATCCGGCCTGATGCAGCAACAGTGTTCGATGTCTACGATCTCGCACAATCTCCATACCAAGAAACACCGATGCAGGACCGAGGTCCTTCATCCTGTAGGCGGTCTGCAGGACAGCCTTGGCCTCCTTCACGGCCTCCAGTGACGGAGACGCGATCAGAAGGTCATCAACATAGACCAGGATGGCGGTAAACCGCTCGGGTGTCGGTAGGATGAAGAGTGAGGGGTCTGCCTCGCTCTGTATGTATCCTGCGCGAGTCAAGGTGCCAGTGATCTCCCGGTTCCAACACCGTGGAGACTGCTTGAGGCCGTACAAGAACTTGCGCAAACGCCAAACCTTGTCACCGTCCTCAAAGCCTGGTGGCTGAGCCACGTAGATCTCCTCATCCAAAGAGCCATGGAGGAACGCGTTGTTCACATCCATCTGGTGTAGTTCCCAGTCATGCTTAGCTACTACACCGAAAGAAGCTCGAGCTGAGGTCATGCGGCCGACAGGGGCAAAGGTGTCATTTTAATCGACTCCCTCAATCTGAGAGAACCCCTTGACGACCAAGCGGGCCTTGTAGCGTTCCAGTGAGCCATCCGGCTTCACTTTCTTGCAAAAGACCCACTCGACCTGAATCGCCTTCCTCCCACGGGGAAGGTCGACCAGCTCGTAGACTCCGTGCTCTCGGATAGCGCGAAGCTCATCCTCGCAAGCAGCTCGCCAGGCATCAGCATCCTGCGATGAGAAAGCCTCCCTCAATGTGCCCGGGTCCGGCGCCATAGAGGGGGCACTCTGCGTGGCAAGTGCACACGCCGCAGTGTCTGGCCTCACGGCCACGAGATCAGCTGCTACGTCACAGGCGACATGGAACTGGCGAGTGACCAGGTCGTGCCCTATGGGGCACGCTGGGTGTACCTCTGAAATCTCAGTGCGGACACTTAGGCCTAAGGCCTTTGTGCCTGGATCACCGCTCGCGATGCTGCGAGAGGAACGCCTGGGTCCGGAACTCGACGCTCGCTGAGCTCCAGAATCCAGTGGTCGAAGGCGACCACCGGGCTCACGGGAGTAACCGGAGGTCGAGGGGCGCACCTCAGGCTCAGGAACAGGTACGATCACAGGGACAAGTACGACCACAGCTCGTGAGGGCTGAGACGAGGCAGTCGGAGATGCCGTGCGCGGAGATGCGTGTGTGGAAGACACTGAGCTGGGGATGACAGCGGGCAAGGCTGGCCCGGACACTGAGACAGGAGTGTCAGCCGACCCAAAGACAGGAGTGGGCTGGGCTGGGTCAGACGCGGGAACAGAGGTGCCAGTGGACACAAATGGTGATGCATGAGGAGGCGTGGGAGCAGCGGTACCTGTGGGGTGCAAAGCAGGCTGGACAGGCAAGATCTCTCGACCAACGGCAATGATAGCCGGATCATCAAGTGCTGGAGATCGAGATGGGACTCGAGCGGACACATCAGCCTGGCCAGAAATGGTCGCAGGCAAAGAGGTCTCCCCCATCCGCCGAGGACCCTCACAGGAAGGGACATGAGCTGCAGAGAGCATTGTGATCGAAGTCAGATCACGGTATGTGAGTGACTAAAAAAATAGCGCGTCACGGGACTCAATGACACGACGGCGAGCGGGGTCCCAAAAGCGCCAGGCCTTCGACCGCGGGGAGATGCCGATGAAGGCACACAAGCGAGCCCGAGGGGAGACCTTGGACCCCTGCTGGTCCTCGGTGTACCATACGGAGGCCAGGGATCCCCAGACGCGTGCGAGACGAAGGTCGGCACGGTGGCCAAACCAAAGCTCGTACGGTGTAACATGATCCGGAAGCGGACCATGCGGGAGGCGATTCCAGACCCAAGTCATGTAGGCGAAGCCCTCGAATGCAAAGGACTCCGGGAGACCGCACTCAGACCGCATGGCGCGGACCGCATCCTCCATAGTGCGGTTCCAGCGCTCAGATACACCGTTCTGCTGTGGGGTAGCAAGAGCAGAGGCCTGGTGAAAAATGCCGTGCTCAGCAAAGAAGGAGTCCATCTCGCCAAGGAACTCGTCGCCGTGATCCGAGCGAAAGGTATGTAGCGTGTGGCGAGACTGACGCTCAGCCATCACGAGCCAGAGCCGAACCGCAAGGGCGGCGTCGCTCTTCTGACGCAGACTGTAGACCCACCGCATCCGGGTGAAGTCATCAGTCAGCGTCAGAACATACCGGCCTCTCTCGAACAGCGACTCGACCGGGAGAGGACCGAGCAGGTCCGAGTGGACCAACTCGAGGGGCCTCAGCGCTCGGGGATGTGAATCAGGGTAAGTGCACCGGTGCATCTTACCCTGAGCGCAAAAAAGACAGTCGGTCTTGGGTGGCTTCTCGAAAGAAGCCACTTCAAGACCAAGAGCGGGCTGTGTCCGGATGAGCTTTGACACAGTGTCGAAGCCCACGTGACACAGACGTCGGTGAAGCAACCGCTGTTGTTCCGGGGATAGAACACCAGTGACAAAAACGCGACCAGAGGAGGAGGGAGAGCAAGGGGAGGAGGGCCAAGCAATGCGGTACAAATCATCTACGACTGAAGCACGTAGGACAATGCTACGGGTGTCAAGAGCAGTCACAGTCATTGAATCAGCGGTATGCTTAACGGAGAGACCCATCAGAGTGCAGGCACGCACAAACAGCAGACTGAGCTCAAGGTCAGGCACAAACAGCACGTCAGAGAGATACAAGGGGGCAGACGGACCATCAAAGCATACAACACCAACACCGTGAACCGGTAAGGACTGACCAGAACCTGTACGAACAGAACGGAAAGTCGTGACAGGACCAAGTACCACAAAGTCACTATGACGACACGTCATGTGGTGGTTGGCACCAGAATCGATGATCCAAGTGCCACCGGAGTCACGACTGGTGGACGTCACTGTACAACGAGCGATGGAACACTCGGCATCAGAGGGACGCTGAGCCGTCGGTGGGAAGGAACGACGTACATCACGAAGGTGAGACTCATGAATCTAGTCAGTGCAGTCAGGCCCATCATCATCACATGCGGACTGTGCTCCCCCACACGTGTCATCACGAGTCACGAGGACAGACGAAAAAGCAGTCTGTGACCCACTGGACGATGACAACACACTCGCACCTCCCTTAAAGCGAAGCGCCAGAAGATGACGAAGCTTGGCGATGGTGCGGTCACGTGGGTCTGGATCACTGCTGCTCGCCGGAGAGGATGCAAAAACAGCTGCAGTCGTAGTCGCCGCGCGTCCAGAGAAGTGTGCGGTCGACGTGCCGGACACGGTGCGAGCAGCATGGGCAGCCTGAAGTCCGCGAGTGATGCGCTCCCAGTCGAGCGGCTGCTGGCACTCGGTGTAGCGATGGGCACCTCCACAGTTGTAGCAGTGCACGGAACGGCCAGTGCTACCACTGGATGACGATTTCTGCTGACCCGATCCGCGCTCCCTATTCTTCTTCTTCCCCTGGGCAGCTGCTGCAACGCCTTGCGTCTGTGTGGGTATAGACGGGGTCAAAGAGGAGGAGGAAGATGAGGTCGTGATGGAGGTAGGTGAGGGTGAATGTAGGAGGGAAGATGGTGGTGAGGCGAGGACTACTGTAGCGAGGGAAGTCTCTTGATGTGCTACTGCTGCCTCGCGGGCCGACGTCACCTGGAGGATAAGCTGATGGGCCCAAGGGAGCAACTGCAGGGTGGCTGAGAAAGGCTCGAGAGCAGCGTCGCTGTACCGTGTGAATATGTCGATGTACTTTAGGCAAACTCCGAGCATGATCGTCCGAAGCGCCCACAGCTGTGTGCCCCCTGAGGTCCCCAGACGCGTGTAGATATCCATGGCGCGTCGCCAGTAATCCGCTGCAGGCTCCGCTGGTCCCTGACGGAGAGAGTGGAAAGCACGAATGTGTGACGCACGCGTGGCGTGCGTCTGTGCGGCCAGTAGGGACAACGCTAGATCCCAACCTCCACGAGGATCAGCTCCGGTCCATGTGCCAGCCTCGCCAAGGAAGGGACGGAAGTCAACGACAGTCTCGCGTGGCATGGCGTAGAGAAGCCCTCGCATGGCCCGGGCTGCTGTCAGCACCTGTGCTGGATCTGTGGACTGGTATGGGCTGTGGTAGTAAGGCCACACTCCCTCAGAAGTGGCCCACACCTGAAACAGGATCTCCCAGCAGTCAAATCCATCCTCGCTGATGTAC
>SZWC01015175.1:4594-30520 GCA_023375785.1 Penium margaritaceum
CACGCACGCACGCACGCACGCACGCACGCACGCACGCACGCATGCACCCATGCACACGTTGTCAGTGCGCGTGACTTAACTGACGTGAAGCTCAAGGCGCACACATGGTGGACAATGCGTTCGTGCCGTCTTAGCTGTGCGCAAGATTGGCGAAAGCAGTCCCATGTTCAGTTGAGCGTGAGAGCAAACATGGGAGACATGCATCCATGCTATTGGCCGATGCTGCAATGTGTATTTTAGACATACATGCTTAGATAGGGTTGATGGTGTGGTGCACCAGGTTACTAATCCTGAGGGGTCACATTGTCGGTTATGCCGAAGTGCGGCACCAAAGCACCGCGGTGTCTGAGCATCTAAGCTCCAAGCAACAGCAACAGTAGCAACAATTGCCGCAACAACGGCCAGATAGTGAGCAACCCTAACGTCCCCGCTAGACCCTGACAGCTGAACAAGAGTGCTAGCGCATTAAAAAGGAGGTCGCACACTATGAGGAGAGGGCTGAGCGCAAGGTGTGGTCGAGCCGCCGCCGCCATAGTCCATGGTACTACCCGAGAGTGGACAATGATCCTACAGTTGACTACGCGCGTGAGGACGCAGCCGAGTACGCCGCCTACTGCGAGTCCACTTTTGACGACTCACAGACACCGCAAAACGCGCCACGGGGCCACTATGAGACCAACGTCCTCCTCAATCTTCTGCAAGCCCTCCCATTTTCCATATGACACGTCGGCAACGTCAGCGTGCTACCCCTGGTTGGGTGGTACCAGAAGCACCAGCAACCACTCGTAGGCCCACCACTCCTTGCCGTGCTGTATTTCTAGCGGCCGCTGGTTTTGAAGCCACCTCCTCTTGACCCTCTCACATCTTTTCTGTCCTAGAAGTTGTCCTTGTCTTGAGTGCTTTTGTCCCCTCCACGTTTGCTACCACTGCACGTGCTGCACGTGCTCCTGCTAGCACTACCTCTGGTAGGGCTATTGACACATACACCACTGCTCCGGTCGACCAGGGGCCCCTTGCAACAGCTGTAGTCAACGTTGCCATAGAGGTTGCCATTGCAGTAGACACAGTATAAGCAATAGCAACGGCAACAACCACTGGCCTCTCCAGTGTCATGGTCTCCATCCACACCTCTACAACGCAGGCTTCCTCCGGATCCTCCTCATCGGCATTCAGTCATCACGTTCGCGTTCTTGTTCCTATGGCTACGACAATCTCCACCCTCTCCGGTGTTGCCTTGACAGGGCTTGCATGCCCCATTGTCTCCATGTCCTTCACCATAGATGTTATTGCAGCCTGAGCAGCGGTAGCACTTCAACCTCTGTTTGCCTTGTGTTGTTAGTTTTGGTGAGCTTGGCACACACTTCCTTCCAACCTCTCTTTGTGTTGCCTTTGTATGGCCGTGTTTGTATGTCTAGGTACGTTGCATTGCATCACTACCTTGAGCGCCAGACTCACTATACTTTCCCACGCCCACTAGGGCAGGGGAAACTCTGCTAAAAGTTTCCTTGGTAGGGTTCCCCCTTTAGCATCATGCCGGTTGACAAATGACCAGTAGGCTGCCCTGTAGGCAAAACTACAGTGAGAGCACACTGCTCTCCAAGAAACAACCACTGTCCATAGCAACGCAGAGGAAAAACTGTGTAGTGAGGAGGCTGACCAGGAATGTTTTGTTGACTACATAGCCGACCCGGTCATCAACCGTCTTCAACCCGCACTACACTCCACCCCCTCTGTTTCCACTACTACCGGCATTGCACGGCATTCTCCACCTCGCCCGCTTTCACATCCGCCACCTCTGGCTCTCTCTCTTATGATCCTCTCGCAATCGCTTTTGCTGCTGGCGCAGCCGCCGCCAAGGCACTTGCATTGCCCACGCACCGCAAGCCTGACTTTGACTTTGTGCCACCTCATTTCACCTCTAACCTCACTTTCTCTTCCTAGGAGGTTCGTTTCAGTGTGTGAAAACAAGGCAAACAACTTTGGAAATACTACCATGAACCAAATCCCTCAGCCCTTCCTTTCTTTGTTCTAGTCGATGCTGAGTCTGCCCGTGCTGCTCGTGCACTCATTTGTGCTGAACCCAATTACCTCCCCGATGAGATCGGGTCCTACAATGCAAACACAGCACGTCGCATGTGTGGTGACCCCATTGGCATTTACATCCTCATGAAGCGTCGCATTAGTGTCACAGGATACACTCCACAGAGTATCCTCGCAGTCCAGTTCAACATGTTGCCCATGCGTGCCGATGAGACTGGCGATGCCTATTGGGCTCGCAGCCCCCACTTGCTGCGTGACCTAGGCAAGGAAACACCTGGGCAGCTCCATGCAGTTCTCTTCATCGTCAGCGGCCTCATCTCTAAACTGTCATGAATCTCCAGGGAGGTCAAGGCTTTCGAGCTCGAGCGTCTTACAGTCGAGTACGTCCTTAAGGACGCTTCCCCGGGCATCGGTGCCCTCTGGGAGTTCATTGCTCAGCTCCTCACCGACTGATGGAGTGCCCTGTAGAACAAGCGTATACATTGTGTAGCAGTTGCAGTAGCCACCACCACTCTACCCTCCTCCTCTACCTCCTCGTCTGCTTCACCTCCATCCCCTTCATCTACACCGGCCACTTCTCTCCTCAGTCAGGGCGGAATAAAGGCAAGGGTGGCGGCGGGTTTGGTACAGGTGACCAGGCTGGATGCGGAAAAGGGAAGGAGTCTAGCAGTTCATCCTCCTCCTCTCCATCCTCGAGCACCGTTACATACTGAAACTGTGGTGCTACCGGCCACTGCGCACCAAAGTGTTCAGCAACGCCTGATGACACCCGTCCTGCATCTGCCTTCTGAGCGCACCGGGCACCCTCTTCCAGCGACTCTATGAGCTCTGCACATGCCTCAACCTCTACTACCCCAGCCAACTGCAGTCTGCCGTGGTCCATGAGTGTTGCGGCTTACGGCACCATTGTGCCAATGGCCTCCACTGCCCTACCCCTGGGGGTGGTATGGAGGGCCCATCTACTATGGTCCTCACTCTGGTCCCTACTCTCCTTCTGCTTGGGCTGACATGCCTACCCATCTCAACAACCTTCCTCTGGTGTTGTCATCATCCCGGTACCGCCTGAGGACGAACATCAGTTGGACGTCGCTTTTGTCCACGCCGTCCACCTGCGTCATCTCTATGATCAGGGAGGTGAGAGTGAGTGTTTGGGATTGGAGTTACTTTGATGTGGGGTTGATGTGAATCTGTGTGGTTTTGTGCCCGATCATGTTCAAGGGTATCCGCTAATTGATGTTTTGTGGATTAAGGAGTGGCACTCTATTCGCTTGCCTTGTTGCCTTGCCGCTTGTGGTCAGCGGTTTCCACTATAATCCGCCATTGCAGCTGAAATTCGTGTTCCTACCTCTGTTCGCGCATCGGATGGCTTTTGAATCCTTGGCTCCGTAGCCACCCACTACATGACATCTTCTTGCTCCTGGTTTGTCCCACTTGATCCTCTTGGCCCTGTATGTTTTTTCCGCCCTGGGTACGGCCAACTTCTCCCTGTCGAGGGCATTGGGTTGGCTTGCGTTGTTGGCCTAGGGGGGAAGTGCTCTTGCCCGATGTGCTGTACGTTCCCTCTATTGAGTTGAGTTTCCTCTCTGTTACGACACTTGATGACCATGGCATGGACTTCTCCTTTAGTCGAGACATTGCATGCATGTCACATAGGACCACTGGCCACATCTTGATGCAAGGTACTCGCTACGATCGCTTATCTCGCGTACCATCCTTTGCTCCTGTCCTTATCATGTATGCTCATGTTCACGTTGCATGCACTCTTTCCCTAGTGCACACGTATCTGCTACACCGTTGCCTATGCCACATCCACACTACTGCCATTGACAGCTTGCTCCTAGCGCTTCCTGCTCATGGTATTAATGCATCCACCTTTCTTACCCCTTAAACAACAAATTGTCTTGACTTTGCTCAGGGGAAAATGCATCGGTCTCCATTCTCTACGTTTGAGTCCTGCACCTCCCATCCCCTTAATCTTCTATGCGCTGATGTCATGGGACCCCTTCCTCACGATGCAAGGAGGGAGGAGGTTGGCCACTATGTCCTTCGTCTTGCAAAAGACTTCTCCTATATGTGCTGGGTCTTTGCCCTCAAGCAAAAGAGTGATGTGTGCTCCACCTTTGAGTTCTTGCTTCCCCAAGCTGAACTTTGCTACGGGTGTTGCCTTTGAGTTTTCCTTTGTGACCGCAGAGGGGGAGTTCATGGGTCTTACTGCCAGATTCCTCACATCCAGCAAGGTGTGTATGGAGCTCTCAGCTCCCTACACACCCCAACAAAACGACATCTCTGAATGCTGGAACCGAACGAAACTGATGGTGTCCGTACTCTTCTCACTGCTTTTGACCTCCCTCAGCTCTTCTCTTTTGGAGCCATGTCTTACATAACCTGGGTTTAGAACCGTGTACCCCACAGTCCTCTTCCCCTTTATGTCACATCCTTTGAATGATGCTTTGGTCGTCACGTTGATCTTTGCCTTGCTCGCGTCTAGGGCTGTGTTGCTACCGTTTGGCTTCCCAAGGACCTTCGGGACGGCAAGCTCAGTTCCTGTGAGCGTCTCTTCACCTTCCTTGGTGTTTCTACCATGTCTAAAGTGTGGCGCTTGTGGGACGTTGACCAAGCTCGGGTCATTGAATCCTACCATGTTCTCTTTTTCTGGGATGTCCTTCCTTGTGACTTGTCTTGTATCGCTCCACCCTCTTTCCTGTCCTTGCTCCATCGGCTTGGGGGATATGTGTTTTTCTCCACCTCTGGTCTCTCGGGGATCCCTCCTTATTTCACCGATACAGCTCCCACCTTTGGTCATTCTTCCTCTCCTTCCTCACCTACGCCTTCCATAGCCGGTGCTTCTCCCAGCCTACCATCTGGTTCACCGACCAGCACTTCTCTAGAGTTATTGCCGGCTCCTTCTCCTTCAATGTCCTCTGAGTTCACGTTTGCGCCCATTAGCACTCCGGCATAGTCCCTTGCTATTGTTTGTATGAAGTCACCTTCACATGCACTACTGACCTCAACATCCATTGGTTTGTCAAAACCCCCTCATGTGTCTCAGGCTCCTCTCGGCGGCCCGGAGCCATACACACACGGAGAGAGACTTCTCTCTCTCTCTCGACAGTCTGCTACTACGTCCTCCCGGCCCTCTCAGTGACGCACTCGTTCCAGTGCATCGTCAACCTAAGCCGGTTCTTCAGCCAGTCCCACTGGTTTAGATGTACTCGGGATTGTTGTCAGTGTTTTCCACCCTACCTCTATTGTGGGCTACGTACTCATTGCTCATGAGTTTCAGAGAGCCCTAAAGACCTCTGTTGTCATCTATGTTGTAGCTTGCTTCGCGGCGAGTGTACTATCCTCACTCCCCCCTGAGCCTACCACTGTCCGGCAGGCTCACGAGGCGGCCAAGGTTGACCTCTGGGAGAAGGCCATGCAAGAGGAGCTGACTGCCCTCGAGAAGATCTCCCAATAGGCCGCAAAGCTATTTTAGGCCGTTGGATTATCTGGCGAAAGCTGAAGCCCGATGAGAAGGTGAACAGGTACAAAGCTATGCTAACATCCAAGGGTTTCTTCCAGGTTCCAGGCGTTTACTTTGACAAGACGTTTGTTGCAGTCGGACGGTACACCCATCCATGCTCTCTTAAGTCTAGTTGCGCAGTTTGACTGGGAACTGGAGCAGATGGACGTCAATACCACAGTCCTACACGGTCGATTGGATGAGGAGATCTACATGCTGTAGCAACCTGGTTTTACTAAAGGCACGAATAAGTTTTGGCGGCTACACAAGGCCTTGTACAGGCTCAAGCAGTAATCTTGTTGCTGGAGCATGGATATCTTGTCCCCTCTTGAGAGAGGTGGCTACTTTGGTAGTACCGTCGACCCAACACTCAGCCTGAGTGCTCCCTCACAGCCCCTCGTGGCCATTCTGGTCTATGTCGAAGACCTCCTCAGTTCTTCATCCAGCCCTACTACTTTGCAGTCAGTGAAGTCTTTGCTATAGTACAAACACAAGACAAAGGACCTGGGTTTGGCTTGAGTGTTCCTCAAAACACTTGAGTGTTCCTTGGTATGGAACTTGAGTGTGATTGCCAGCATTGCACTTTGAACGTACATCAGGTTGCCTATATCCGCAACCTGGGGGAGCGATTTGACTCCTTGTTGACTGACACACCCCATACATCTATACCAATGACGTCAGCAGGTCAGTTCTTGCTTAAGTCACTCGATCCATCTCAGCTGGGGGAGCTCGTAAATGTCATCTTCACCTCAATGTGATCAAAACTATGATGTATCTCACCACCACCACTCGAGCGGATGTGGCCTTCTCAGTCAAATTCTTGGCTCAGTTCTCCTTGCAACCTTGTCAAAGATCTCAAGGCCACACTATGTGGTGTTCCCTCTTTTCTGTCCACCGTACGTGTTGGGCTATGCTACAGAGCACAACCCTTTGTGGCCTTCGACGGATGCACTTACGGTGACTGGGCTCACGGCACTGATGACCACAGTTGCAGTGCCTACATCTTTGTTATTGGTTGGAGTACTATCTTTTGGAAGAGTGGGAAATAGGGATGTGTGCACACAGCTCTAGTGAGGCAGAGTACGTAGCACTTTGCGCATGTACGGATGAGAGTGTTTGGCTATCCCGCCTGTTGCAACAGCTTTGTGTGCCCATCCATTGCATCACACTATGCTGTAACAATCAAAGCAACAAGGCAATCGCTGAACATGTTGGCATGCATCACTCTCGCACCAAGCATGTAAGCATTGAGCATCATTTTGTACGTGAGTGCATTGCTGTTGGAGAAATTCAGGTTGTTTGGGTCGACACTCATAAGCAGCGTGTAGAATTTCTCACCAAGGCCCTTAGAAATGGAATGTTCAAGCAGCTGTACATGCTGTTGGTTTGTTCCATGCTCATGATATCCCAGGTTGATGTGCATGCATCGTGTGAGTCGTTGTCTGGGTGATGTGGTTGTGTGCAGTTTTTGCTCTCATATGTGTGTGGGATGTTCGTATGTGGGCCATGGGAGAGTGTTAATTGTGGCTTCACCATACGCAAGTGACCTCTCCACTCCGTAAAAACAGACGCACTGTCACTATAGGTGACTAAACTGACAAGAAGCTCAAGGTGCACACATGGTGGACCATGCATCCCTGGCGTCTCAGCTAGGTACAGGATTGGCATGAGTAGTTCCATGTGAGAGAAGAATTACTGGTTTCAGCATGATGTGCTTTGTTTCTGCTGAGCAAACATTGGATTATCACACATATCAAGACATGCATCCACATGTGCTCTTAGCCAAGATCACTATCTGTATCTTAGATATGCATGCTCAGATAGGGTTGATGGTGTGATGGACTGGGTTGTTGATCTTGCGTGGCCACACTGTTGATTATATCACATCGCTCTGTCATCACTCGTTGTTGTTGTTTCACTCCCGTTAACTTCTCAAGCCTTTCTAAGTCCTTGAGCTTGCCGCATCCATGGCTTCAGTGTGCACACCTCGCTTTTGTGCATGCTAAGTGGTCAGAGCAGGCAATTCTTGACCACTTACACTGCCCCACAGGTGGGAGACATCCATGGTGAAGATCGCACTCCCTGCCATCAGCAGGACACACTCAAGATGCAGCCTATGGCAACATGATTCTTGCTTGACATAACTCTCCTCGGTTTTTATTGTTGAATGGTATGCACCTTGTCCACTGGCTAGATGGCTGGCTGGCTGGCTGGTTGCACGGAAAGACAAGGCATGCACTGCTCTATGGAGTACGTCCCCTTGGTCTGTTTTGAGATACACCAGGAATGCACTGCCCATAATGGGTATGTGGCCTGGAGATCATCATAGGAAACACAACTGTGTGGCCTAGTTGGGACAGGCGCTAGAGCTCATGGGTTGCGGGCTCAAACCCCGCGACGGCCGCATTTTTCTTTGTGGCCTAGAATGGGACAGGAAGCTTCTAGGAAGCTTACCAGAGCCTGCCTTGAGGATGACACTTGGCGGTCTTAAGACAGGCCAAGTAGGACTCTAGGCTGAGGTTGGCTCCTGTGGAGCCACTACAAGCAGAAGCATTAGCAAAGCTCTACAAGTATAAAGCCTGCACCCTGCATGCATCCAATCACAATTCTTGCCTTTGAGACTCCTCACAGAGTGTCCAACCAAGGGTAGACACTAAAGATCTTCATGCAGACTTCATGAGGTTGCAAACTGAATGAGTCTAAAGTGTGGATCCCTCGTTCGACGGTGATATGTTACGTTTTCTAGACCGTTGCTATCTGGCGCATTGAGAGTTTCCCTTGCGGGGAGCTCTAGCCCTGGACACATTAAGATGCTATTGCTGGATCCAAACTTGGTTGTGGATTTTTTGGGGAGCTTAAATCTATCACCGGGTGCTGGTCCTTTGGAGACCACCTGGCCAGATTGATTCTATGCCATGGTGAGTAGCTGTCCTTGGTATTTACCGAGAGGTCGGGCCTGACCCCCAGATGGGTGTGTGATCTCGGTGCTCAAGATGAACGTCTGAGTCATGTTCACTGGTGTCTTCAAACCCTTGCTCGTTTGCTCTGTTTTTCTCAACTTTTGTGCCTCCACGCTTTGCAAGTACCTCGGGCTTTGATGCATGACGTGTGTATTGTCGTGATTTCCACACTCTATCTTTCTATCCCTCTTGCTCAAAATGCTTAAAGGATTAACCACGGATAACAGAGCAAGGAGGGACAGTCCCTTTTATACTCTTACAAATGCAAAGCTGCCACATCCTAGATCGCGCACTTAGAGGTCACCATATTGCCGCGGCTACCTTCTACTACCGCAGTAGCATAAAAAACAGTACCATCTTCCTCTTACCCCCAGTCATATTGGCCTTCTCATCTTGGATCAATCTTTGCCTCTTTGCCTTGCTGAGCTCGTGAATCCCACTTTTGGGCCACATTGCTACGACTACATCCCGTTGCTATTATAGCATCTGCAGCAGCGGCATGTGCCACTTCCCATAACTGTCTTGGAATTCTCACACTCACGCCCGTCTTGGTCTCTTCGCCTAGCTGAGCAAGTGGATTTGGCCATCAGGCCCCGTCTCACTGGCGCGACTATCTCTCTCGCTGCCGCAGCAGCATCAACAACAACAACATCTTCCCAGTGCTCCACAAATATGTTGGCCTTCTTTTTCTCAGCATCTTCTTGGCCTCTCTACCTCGCTGAGGTTGTAGACCATGCTCTCTGGCTTCGCCATACTACCACAACTATGTTGTACTACAGCAGTGACAACAAAAACAACATCTACCTGCTGGGCACAACTGTCGTGGAATTCCTGTCTTGGCTCCCTCTTGGCCTCTTTGCCTCGCTGAGCTCATAAAGTCTGCTCTCGAGCCTCACCTCACTGCCACGGCTTCCTCTCATTACCGCAGCACCATCAACACTAGGAAACGCTCCGTGCTAGGCAACAGCCATCTAATCATTCTCTTTATCATCCCCTCTTAGGCCGCTTGCCTATCCAGCTCCCTAACCCTACGTCCTGTCTCCTACACGTCATTACGGCAGCAACAGAAACAAAAACCTCTTGCTCTGATGGATGGCACACCAGTCTCATCAGCTACCTCCAAAGGGCCCTGCGGGAATGAGGAGGGCTCACTCAATACAGCGGCTCGGGCACAAGCGGACCAGCACGCCGGACCTTGTATAGATTGCTGCACATCGTTACTAGGGACGAGGATAATGTCAGCATGCCCTAGTGGCCTACCAAGTTTGTGTCTGACAAGAAAGAAATCTCATGAGCTACATGGCGAACACATGAAAAGTGATGCCATAGAATCATTGAGCGCTAGTCTCATGGAAATCTGCCACCTCTATCTATTTCACTGCTATACACAAATCTACCCGTTTGTGTAGAAGCTGTTCGTAGATCAGAAGCGTGCAATGAACAACTGTAAGATCCTGTATGCGCCGGTGGTGGAAGACAAGATACAGAGTTTCAAAGAGTACCGTGTACTAATCCATAGCTGACTTATGGGTATAATGACGGGCCCGAAGTGCCTAGCAAGGCGGGAGGTGGACATCAACACCAAAAGCTACCCGTCTAGCCAGTGGAAGGAGAACGGCTACCCGTGCCATCATGCAGTGGCCCTAATGCTCGATATTGGTGTGAACCGGCATTAATACACTGCCATGCACCTAACACAGATGGCACGGCATGGGATGTACAGGTTGCCGATGCCGGGGGTGAACTTGCGGGAGCTACAGTATGCACAGCGTGGATGGGGACAGCTAGGTCAGAGACGTGGATGCTGACATCGACCACGCTAAAAGTGGATGAAACAGACAAACTCAGCACAAAGGGTAATGCATCTTATACAATTGTGGCCACAAGGACCAGGCTTCTCGCTTCTGCACGAATCCACCAACACTATCTCTAGCAACTGCCTTGTGTCGCGTGACGGGCAAGTGACAAGCAACAACATGGAATCGGTCAATGCTCATCTCATGAACATCTACTATCTCTAACAACTCCACCTTTTTGTCCAGAAGCTGTTCCCAGATCGGAGGCGTGCAACGAGCAACTACGAGACCTGATATGTGTCAACAGTGAAAGACAAGCTACAACAGTTCACATAGCATGCAAAGGAGTACTGAATTCTGAGCACTGGAGAGAATTAGGAAGGCACTGATCTGATTTTACAAGAACAGTCTTGTCCACTACTCTGATGTGTCCTAGTGACCTCACGAGGTTTGCGTCTGACATTGTATAGGCAGCAGCAATGTCTTTAAAAAATCACTACATCGTCCAACGCAGTCGTCTGCTTTTGGAAAACGCTTTAATGTATCAAAGGTTGGCAAAGTTGGGAGCACTGCCTATGTTGTAGAGGGTGGGACCACTGGAACCGCTAGGACCACTACCAGCCAGAGAAAGAGTGTAAAAGGATGACGATAACTTGAGGACATCGGACATCTTGAGGAGGTCAAAGACTGTGAGATCAACTGGCTCTTGTACACTGTTGAGTGTGTTCGTAATTCTTCGCCAAGGATGCAACCTTGAGCACCACAACCTCCTCCTAAAATCACATCTGACACATCTCCACCAATGCAGCAAACACCCATGACTAACAAAGACGTGTCCCTGTGTTCTCAATGCATTCTGACACTGCGAGCTTTGCTGGGACCATCATTGATGCAAAGGCTAGCGCTGTTGATGCCTTCTCAACCACAGACAGAGCGAGCAAGGCTCCTACGGGCGTGGTAGTAGGGTGAGCCACAGTTTTTTTTTTTTCTGAAGCAGTTGCTTCCCTCTCACTCCTAGCTGTAGCTATTGCAAAGATTGCTATGCAGGTGGCTACAGCACCTTCTGTTATTACTACTAAAGCTACCATAGAAACAGACACATTTACTTAAGTCAGCTCCATAAATGTGTCCATCATCGCTGATGTCCTGACTCCCACTCGAAAGTCCTGGACATTAACATACCAGGCGACCACAGGTGCAGTGATTGCATGTGCAACTGCACCTGTGGTCGCCAACAGTGGCAGGGCTTTTGAGTCTGCTGGTGGCTATCGCAGCCTGGACAAGCCGTGCTTGCCTCTTCTGTAATAGCAGTTGTTCTACCACTCTTTTAAATCTTGCGACTGCTGCTTCTGCTCGGCTGCCGCTGCCGCTGCTGCTCCGCGCAGCTGCTGGTCGGCTCAGCCGTTGCTGCGGCTGCTGGTCCGTAGATCCTCCCAGGATCGTGCTGTGCTTCCCTTGCACAGCGCAACGAGCTTTGGCTCGTTCCGCTTTGATACCAAAACAGTACTGCCTCACTTCTCTTCCCTCACGTGACCATGTGCACCTCAGTCCTGTGGTTTGAACGGAACCAACGAGGGTCAGAACAGTTGTGTGTGTGTAACGTGAGAGTGAGAAGAACGAGTGTGTGTGGGCGGCGGGTGGAACTCGCTATGCGAGCCCACCCGTCGGCCGGTGACGTTGGGCTCACCGGTGCCCACTCAAAGTGCAAGGGGTGAACCCCCCTCAAGTTCCACAAATTCCCAAGAGCCCAATCCTGAAGTTTGGGTCTAGACTATGCTAGTCTAAACTACCACCGTTTCAGAAACAGGACAGGACTATGTCACAAATCCGCCGAAGTTCAAACATGCATTGGTACCAAGGTCGACAGTGTTTGACCAAGGAATGTGCACTCTAGAAGAGAAGGCCAGCACGCGCGACGGTGGCTGGAGTGCAACCTGTGGCTGCTCGGCGGACTCGCGTGTGCTCCCCTTGGCTTCCGGAACCTCCGCCTCATCAGGAGTCTGCATGGCAAAGGAGATGAGCCGAGAGGTCACATTAGCTGGAAAACCTAGGCCGCAGGTTGGGACAACAGCGTTGTTGATGCAGCGTGTGGGCTTCCACGCTCGTTGCTTAAGTCAGCTGCCCCCTCAGTCTGCTGCTATAGAGTCTAAGTCTGGAAGCTCTGGGTTTGCTACTCAGAAATGCGCGTGCCAGTGTTAGCGCCAGAAAGCAGCTGAAAACTGAAAGTGACTGATTAGGAATGAAGAATGAGCAACAATGGGAGACACCTCCAAGTTCTAGCTCCCCCCCACTAGTGTAGAACTTGTTACTCAGCTAACCAGCCACTAAGAAAATAGTGCTAGACCTATTTTCTGGCAGGCAGGGTTTTCTCGGTGAGCCCCGCCAGACGCTCGACAGCCTAAAACCCGGGCGTCGTCCGTTTTGCCTGAAAACTGGACCATATCATAATACCAATGCTGTGAACGCAGTCGTGCGGTCAGAATCAGCTAGAAAAATAGGAGCAAAGAGTTATGGCTGCCCGAACCCCGGCAGTGCCTACGACAGTCAGTGACGCCAAGCAGGGCCACACAGCAGGAGACGTGGACCCTAGGCACATCATGATGATGCAGACGTAATGCCACAACCAGAAACAGAGCTGAGTGCATGGAAACAACATCTGCAGTGGCAGTGACCGCCGGCGGCTTGACCGCCGCGGAGGCCTGTCGATGGAGCTGAGCGCATCGCCGTAGGGAGGAAGCTTCAGCGAACGGTGCGTGGGCCTCAGCGCGCGTCGGCTCCATCGCGCGACACTCTCGCAGTGTCGAGTCTCACCGTCAGTCATCTGCACGCTGATGTACACAAGCCGGGAGGACACAACAGAGTACAATGAGAGATGCGTGAAAACCAACACTCCCCCATGACTCATAGGCGTAGTGCACATGTGCAGGCAGAGACACAGACAACGACCAGACTCCCCCAGATCATGTAGAGATGCAAGCAGGGACAAAGAGAGCAACTCATGGTTGCACACCGACCGAACTCACAGCCTTCTTGAACGAGTCACACTTCAGTGTCTTGGTCAAGAAGTCAGCCAAGTGTCGTGCTGTCTCAATCCACACGATGCTGATGCTGCCGTCATGCAACAGCAAACGCACATAGTGATACTCAACGTTGATGTGCAGGACGCCTTGGGAGCGATCATGCTCGAGCTCCATGCCCAGGAAGACTCTGGCAGATCCGAGAACCTTCATCTGGTAGGCGGCGTGTAGCAAGTCCTTGATGCGCTCGATGGCAGCCGTGTCTGGCGATGCGATGAGGAGATCGTCGACGTAAACCAGAACAGTGGCAAAAGTCTGGCCTCGCGGATTGACAAACAGTGCAGGGTTAGCGGAGCTGCGCTGGAGTCCACCCCAAAGGAGCGTGTTGCTGATTTCTTGGTTCCAGCATCGAGGCGACTGCTTCAGGCCATAGAGGGCCTTACGCAGTCCCCAGACTCTCCCTGTGCCGTCGTCGAAGCCTGGGGGCTGCACCATGTAGAGCTCCTCACCCTCTAGTGAGCCATGGAGAAACGCGTTGCTTACATCCATCTGATGCTGCTCCCACCCATGCTGGGCAACCAGGCTGAAGAGCGCCTGGATAGTGGAGAACCGTCCAACTGGGGCAAAGATCTGGTCGTAGTCGACCCCAGGAATCTGGGCAAACTCCTTGGCTGTAAGGCGGGCCTTGTACTTGTCCAAGGACCCGTCGGGCTTTCACTTGCGCCGAAAAACCTACTTGGCGCCGATGGCCTTTCAACCTGGAGGAAGGTCGACAAGGTCGTACACATGGTGCTGTCGGATAGCAGCGAGCTCATCGGCACAGGCAGCGTCCCAGTGTGCGGCCTCAGGAGAGGCTCGTGCCTCGCGCAGGGTGGCTGAGTCCTCCGAGCGTACTGTGGAATGGACTGAGAGAGCGTGTGCATCTCGAGCCCCTGGTGGGATGCGCGCGAGTACAGCCACGACAGCGTGCCGATGCTCGTGATGGAGCATGGCGTAGCCCAGTGCGCAGCCATGGTGAAGGTTTGCAATGATGGCCGAGGTGGTCAAGCCAAGGGCCTTGGTGCCAGGGTCCCCACTCACGAACGTGGGAGTGGAGGAGACACGTGGAGCCACGGGGGGTCGAGGCGCCATGGAGCGTGGTGCAACAGTCCGCACGCTCGTTGACGGTGTGGGTCGGAGGCTGCCGCCTGGGCCACGTGTGTAGCGTGGCAGGGCAGGAGATGGCACTGAGTCCGACGGGCCAATGGAGGCACACAGGGTTGCTGGCCCGGAGGGGCCAGCGGATGCAACCGGGGCAGCTGGCCCGGATGGGTCGGAGGACGCGACTGAGGCTGCTGGCCCGGAGGGACTGGCGGGCACGTCTGGGACTGCCGGACCGGAGGGGCCAGCGGACACGACTTGGGCTGCTGGCCCGGAGGGACTGGCGGGCGCGTCTGGGACTGCCGGACCGGAGGGGCTAGCAAACACGACAGGGGCTGCCGGCCCGGAGGGACCAGCGGACGCGTCTGGGGCTGTCGACTCGGAGAGACCAGTGGACACGACTGGGGCCGTGGGCTCGGAGGGGCCGGAAGACGCGACTGGGGCTGCCGGCTCAGAGGGACCAGCGGACGCGACTGGGGCTGTTGGCCCGGAGGGACCAACAGGCGTGACTTGGGCTGTCGGCTCAGAGGGACTAGGGGATGTATCACCCGGAAGCGACAGGACGGAGGACAGACTCACTCCCCTATGCGACGGGATAGACACAGACGAGCCGGAGTGAATGAGGTCATGAGGAAATAGGTCCTCGAAGAAGAGTGCATCCCGGGACTCGACGATGCAGTGCCGGGAGGGATCCCAGAAGCGCCAGGCCTTGGACTGACAAGAGACACCGAGGAAGGTGCAGGGACGTCCGCGGGGGGTGAGCTTGCCGCCCTGCTGCGGGGCGGGTAGCCACACCACGGCCACGCAGCCCCAGACACGAGCCGGGTGGAGGTCAGCGCGCTGACCGCACCAATGCTGGTAAGGCGTGGACTCGCGGGGGAGGGGACCGTGGGGAATCCGGTTCCAGACCCAGGTCGTGTAGGCAATGGCTTCAAAGTCGAAGCCATCGGAGAGACCGGACTTGACCCGCATGGTGTGGACGGCGTCGGCCATGGTACGGTTCCACCGTTCGGAAACATCGTTCAGGGCGGGCGTGTAGGGTGCGGATGTCTCATGGTGGATGTCGCGTGAGGTGAGAAAGGTCGTGGCCTCGCCCATGTACTCACCATCATGATCGGAGCGAAAGCGGTGAAGAGGGCGGCCACACTCGCGCTCCGCAAGGACAAGCCAGTCCTGGATGGTGCGGGCAACATCGCTCTTCTGCCGAAGGCAGAAGACCCAGCGGTAGCGAGAGTAGTCGTCAGTGAGGGTAAAGACATAGCAGCCATGCTCACTGACGGACTCGGTGGGGAGAGGGCCCATGACGTCCGAATGGACAAGGTCAAGAGGGGCGGGAGCACGGGAGGAAGATAGAGGGTACGTGGACCGGTACATCTTCCCCTGAGCGCAATCAATGCACTCGGTGGGGCACGGGAGGGGGAAAGTCTCCGGGTCAAGGCCCTTGGCCGGCTGGGTGCGGAGCATGTTGTCTACGGCGGCAGAGTGGACGTGGCAAAGGTGGCGATGGAAGAGGCGAGTGTGCGAAGGGGAAAGCGTACTGGTGACAAACACATGGCCTGTGGCGGCCGATGGGGAGGAGACGGAAGGGGAGGAGGCGAGACGGGGCACATGCAACAGGTTGCCACGGGCGGTGGCGTGCAGGACTACGAGACCAGACGGACGCAACGACACAGTGCCAACACCACGCCAGTGCACAACGTCTATGCTCATGCGGTCAAGTGTAGTGACGGACATGAGGCTGAGCTCGCGACCAGGGACGAAGAGGACGTCGGTCAGAAAGACGTCACCGACAGGCTCACGGAAACGAACAACGCCAACACCACGAACATGCAACACCTGTCCGGAGCCTGTCCGGACACCGGAGACATCGCCTACACGACCAAGCATACTGAAGGCCTCACAAGAGGCCGTCATGTGATGCGTGGCCCCGGAGTCGATGATCCAGGTCTTAGCAGGGTCATGGACCGGGTTCGCCAGATCGCTAACAATCACATGGCAGCAAGCAAGGGATGTGGACGTGGTGGAAGGAGGCACAAACCGAGACTGCCAATCGTCAAGCCAAGCAACGTCATCACAGGAAGGGGTAGAGGAGACCACGGAAGACGATGCGACAGAAAAGGATACAGGACACAACCGCAGATCAGTCTCAGTTATGCAAGGCGGGGCAGGAGAGTAGGAGGTGACGCAACTCGCACTTCCCTGGGGAGGAGGGCGCGTTAGGCCGAGCTGGAGCGCGATGAACTGCTCGAGCTGACGCTCACGGGAGGATGGCCCGGGAGTGTAGACCGAGTGCGGAGTGAAGGCACCGGAGCCCGGGTAAGGGAGGGACAGTGCCGGCGACGGGAACGGAGGCGCCGAAGCCTGTGGGTAGTACTACTACGGCGCGGGTATCTGCGGGAATGGCGGAGCTGTCGGAGGGGCAGAGCTGCTGGATGAGGTCGAAGTGTCAGAGCCGGCAGCAGCGACGGCGGCAGAGGCGAGACGGCGCTCACGCTAGCGATGCATGGTGGCGATGACACGCGCCTCGTCCGTGAGGAGAGGGCACGTGTACCACCCGTGCCCGGGCTGGCCACAGTTGTGGCAGACCGAGCCACCACCGCTGGACCCGGTCGACGGCTGCTACTGCTGCTGTTGCGGCGGGCCCTTTCCTTTCTTGTTCCGGCTCTTCTTCTTCTTCCCCGAAGACGATGAGGTAGCTGCGGAGGAGGAGGTGACAGCCACAGAGGCAACGACAGGAGAGGCGACGGCAGGGGATGCAAGAGCCTCCTTGCGATGGAGCTCGGACTCCTGGCGAGCTTCCTCAATGCGGAGGAAGAGCTCGTATGCCCAAAGCATGAGGGTTCCCTGGGCCGCCATGGTGGAGAGGACGTCCTCGGGGTAGTGCAAGAAGACGTCCGCGTATGCGCTGGTGGCACCGCGCTTGATGGTGAGGAGCACGGAAAGAGGAGGTGGAGCAGATTTGCCGAGACGACGAAGGATGTCCTCCACCCGCTGCCAGTAGGCACTGACCGTCTCAGTCTCCCCCATGTGCAAGGAGTTGAACTTCCGGAGCAGACGACTAATCTCAGCGTCGTTGGACAGGTGATGGGGCTTGGTGAGGACGTGCCATGCGGCTGCAGGGTCTAGGATGTCGCCAGAGGTGAAGTCGACGAGGAAAGGCTCTAGGGCCAGGCGGGAAGCTGGAGGGGCGAATGGGACGAGGGCACGGACCGCGCGACCAGCGTTATACAGCTGGTCGGCCTGGGTGGAGGCGTAAGGGAGGGTGTAGTATGCCCACAGGCCCTCACCTTGCGCCCAGATCCGGAAGCTGAGCTCCCAGCTCCGGAACTGCTCGCCGGCCTGAAGCGGCGGCGGCGGCGTCTCAAAGCCCATCTGCCAGCGGCCGGCGCCCAGAATGGGGCCAAGGACGGAGGTCACTGTCTGCCGCTGTCACTAAGTCTGCTGCTATGCCAGGTAGTACGTGGCAGAAAACACAGCTGGGCTGGTGTGCCCTGGAGGGATGAATGGCGGCGGCGCACTGGTGGCAGTCGGGGAGGCTACTGGCTATAGCGCTGCAAGCTGCTGCGTCAAGGCGGCGAGCTATTGCTGAAGAGTGACGAGGGGATCAGGGTTGCCGCCAATGACACCAGTGGGCTGCTGCTACCGCTGTTGCTGTTGCTGCTACTGCTGATGTTGTTGTTGTTGCTGCTATTGTTGTTTCTGCTGCTACTATTGCTGTTACTGCTGCAGAAGGTAGCGGGGTGGGGGATTTTTTCTCCTCGTCGTTTCTTTTATTTGTTTTTCCTGTCGCAGCGGGCAGCAGCCGGCTGTCTGCTACGAGCAGCGGGCTGCTGCTCGCTGCTCGCTGCTCGCTCGTTGCGAGCTGCGAGCAGCAGCAGCTGCGGCTCGCTGCTTCCAGCAGTTGCTCGCTGCTATTGCTGTTGTAGGTGGCTGTTGCTGTAGCTCGCTACTACGGCTGTTGCAGCCCGCTGCTGTTGCTACACGCTGGTGCAACTGCTGCGTGCTGCGGCTGCTGCTTGCTGGTACTACGGGCTGCTGCTACGCGCTGCTACTACTGTTGCTGCGAGGTGCTGCTGTGGGCTGCTGCTGTTGTGGGTTGCTGCGAGCTGCTGCTTCTGCCTGCTGCTGCTGCTGCACGCAACTTCTGTTGGCTGCTGCTGCCACTGCTCGCTGCCGTTGCCTGCGGCTACCGCTGCTACAGGTTGCTGCTACTGCGTGCTGGTGCCAGTCACTGCACCTGGGTGACGTTGTAGTGTGCATCGTCGCCCGCAGGTGTCGGATGCCGCCTGCCGCTCACCTCCTTGCGTCACGCGTGGGAGTCAATGATGCCGAAAACATTTCGGCAGCATTTCCCCTGGCCCAGTGGCCGTGGGAAAAAATCTGACGATGCCACCAGAAGGGTCAATGCTGCCGGAGAAAATCCGGCAGCATTTCCCCTGCACTGGCGCGTATGGGGGTCCGCCGGCGTTGTCTAGCACTTGTTCGCCAGTCTTCTGCTGCTGATGCTACTCTCTGGCTCTGATACCAAGCTGGAAAACCTAGGCAACAGGTTGGGGCAGCAGCGTTGTTGATGCAGCGTGCGGGCTTCCACGCTCGTTGCTTAAGTCAGCTGCCCCCTGAGTATGCGGCTCTAGAGTCTAAGTTTGGAAGCTCTTGGTTTGTTACTCAGAAATGTGCGCGCCAGTGTTAGCACCAGAAAGCAGCTGAAAACTGAAAGTGACTGATTAGGAATGAAGAATGAGCAACAATGGGAGACCCCTCCAAGTTCTAGCTCCCCCCCACTAGTGTAGAACTTGTTACTCAGCTAACCAGCCAATTAGAAAATAGTGCTAGACCTATTTTCTGGCAGGCGGGGTTTTCTCGGTGAGCCCCGCCAGACGCCCGACAACTTAAAACCCGGGCGTCGTCCGTTTNTAGAGTCTAAGTCTGGAAGCTCTGGGTTTGTTACTCAGAAATGTGCGCGCCAGTGTTAGCACCAGAAAGCAGCTGAAAACTGAAAGTGACTGATTAGGAATGAAGAATGAGCAACAATGGGAGACCCCTCCAAGTTCTAGCTCCCCCCCACTAGTGTAGAACTTGTTACTCAGCTAACCAGCCAATTAGAAAATAGTGCTAGACCTATTTTCTGGCAGGCGGGGTTTTCTCGGTGAGCCCCGCCAGACGCCCGACAACTTAAAACCCGGGCGTCGTCCGTTTTGCCTGAAAACTGGACCATACCATAATACCGACGTTGCGAACGCAATCATGCGGTCAGAATCAGCTAGAAAAATAGCAGCGAAGAGTTATGGCTGCCCGAGCCCGGGTAGTGCCTATGACAGTCAGTGACGCCAAGCAGGGCTACACAGCAGGAGAGATGGACCCTAGGCACAACATGATGATGCAGACGTAATGCCACAACCAGAAACAGAGTTGAGTGCATGGAAACAGCATCTGCAGTGGCAGTGACCGCCTGCGGCTCGACCGCCGCGGAGGCCTGCCGTTGGAGCTGAGCGCATCGCCGTAGGGAGGAGGCTTCGGCGAACGGTGCGTGGGTCTCATCGCGCGTCGGCTCCACCACGCGACACTCCAGCAGCGTCCAGTCTCGCCGTCAGTCATCTGCACACCGATGTACACAAGCCGGGAGGGCACAACAGAGTACAATGAGAGATGCGCGAAAACCAACAGCATTATGTACATAACATCACTCGGAAGCGTCGCTCGGCTCGACTGCCGAGGACCCATTATATGCCTCATTGTGATTCTCGTCATTGTATGAATGTGTTTGACTTACGCGAAACTTGTCCTCAGAGTACAACTACTACTTGATACAAATCATACATTTGTCACACATCCTCGAATCGTCTATTTTTTCGCACCTCTTCCCTGTGAACCACCTATGTTCCGCTTAGCATAACATTTCCATAGTGAAGATCAAACAATCTTGTGCTACATCACATTTTTTTTATTGATGTTTTGGTGTTTGAATATGTAAACGTGCGTCTGATCGTAAGTCGTGTGCAATGCACTTTGCAATCCTTGGCTCTAGCCTCTGTATCATGATGCAAACTTTCACATGGTGCACGTGCAAAGTGGAGGTTCAGTGGCTGTTCCCAACGAAACTCAATCGAGACAACTAATTAGTCTAACAGAGATGTGAGACTAATTGGTATATGCAAAGCAACACGAAAAACCCTCTGACTCTTTTGTTACGGGCCAAATAGCTCAGATACCCGCACCACACTCATTATTAAGGTGGCATACTCGCGAGTCCAAATTTTGACATGGCATACCCATCCCTTCGAAAAAGGAACAAGGTATGCGACCCTTGCTCGCCATGCTCGATCAGCGACATGCTTTACTGATCGAGCATGGCGACGAGGGTCGTGTGACTATCGCTCAATCATGCTCTTTACTCCCTTGCGAGATCGCGATGGAGCGATGACCCTTTTGGTTTTTTCTTTTTTGGTCAACGCGCAACCCCCGTATTATGACTTAGGGTTTTGTATGTTTTGCACTGGCTCCGCTCGCACAAAAAATAAAACCCTGCATCGTAATAAGGGGGTTTGCGTGTCGAAAAAAAAAAAAGGTCACCCCTCAATCTTAATCAAGAGAAAAAGCCCATTTAAACATTTGAACTCTTTTTTCATGGCATAGAAACCACCCCTGGTTTGCGAAAAGAATGCTTTCAAACCCAACCCCTCTTTACATTCGGGGTTGAGGGATTTATTTTTTGCGCGGGCATCTGCCGGGCCCCCGCGGTAGTGAGGCCCAGCAGATTCCCTTTCAATGCATGGGGTTTCTCGGACCCCCCACACAAACCCCACGCAAAGCCCTCCCTTGAACAATCACAAACACCTCCAAAGAGGGGTTTGTCATTGTTCGAGGAGCATGATGATGTCAGAATTCTGACACTGCATTTCATGCAGCAGTAACATAGCTTTTTTTGTGGATACTTTGTTTCTATTTTCCGATCTTTGGATATAGCAGTTCTTATTTGGCCCGTACAGGGCATGCCATTTATAATTTAGAAGTTGCTGGTAAGCCAGCTTAAATTTCGGACATGTTGGGTATCTGGTTGCCCAGTCCTTTAGTTAGACAAATACGTTTGACGCTTCCGCGCTGGCGGTAGACTAATTGATCTACTGCGCAAACTTGTGGTTCGAACAACAAACTAAATTAGTCGATTTCGGAACCCGGTCCTGGGTGGGGTCAGCTATTGCTGTCCAGCCGGCGGACGAAGACCCCGCGTCGGACAGCTCGCTTCGCCAGCGGACTGAGAGGTTGCGCGAAACAATCTGCATCATCTGTGGACGGAGAGGACGCGTCGGACATTTGCCTCCGCGTGGGGACCGAGGGGCGGCATCGGACAACTGGCTTCGACAGCATCCGGAGAGGCCGCGTCAGAGAGCCGGCGTTGCCAGCGGACGGGGCCCACACAGACCGAAAGAATTCACTGTCGGTGTGCCAACGGTTTGACGGGCGGAGGTTGCTGTCGCCACCTGGCTGGCCACTGCGCATCCCCTCTGCTCTCGTCCCTCACCGTCCCATGCGAGCGAGTGCATGGGCAAGAGCTTGAGCAACAGGGAGAGAACTAAAGAGCGAGAGAACGTTGACTAGGACAACAGCAAGAGCAATAGCAAGAGCCAGGGGCCACGCCACAGGTGTGCAGCGCAAGTGATAGGAGCGACAAAGAAACGGGTTGCACTCTCACTCCCAGCCACCAGCTCGGCAGGCGTTCAGTCCAATTCCCTCGTCCGCGAGCTTGCGCTTCCACATTTCCGCAGCTTCGTCGACCTCGTCAGCTTCGTCAGCGGACCCACAAGCCACCCCGACGTAGCAACTCAAGCCCAACCAAGTGCCTCTGTCTTCTCCCGCACGCCAGAGCATTCGCTCTCCTGCGCTATGAGCTCCCGGCCCGGGTGACGTCTCGATCTCGCCCTCGACCGCGTGCCCTTGCCCTCAGTAACATTTTGTCCGCCGCAAATTCTCCCACCTCCCTCGTCTCTCCTCCGACTTCTCTCTTCTCTCCTCCCACTTCCCTCTTTCCTCTCCCCTTTTCCCTCTTCCCTCTTCTCTCTCCCCTCGGCCCTCTTCCCTCTTCACGCTTTCCCCCATCCCTCGGCCCTACTCCTGACGACCTCAACTACCCTCCACTCGCAGTGGCACCCCTCACTGAGTCAGCCATGGACAGGCGAGCTCATTACAGACCCGAAGAATGGGCCGACGACGACGACGGCGACGGTGACGACGTGCTGCACGCCGACTCGCCTGCCTCCAGGCTGGCAGCACCTCAGCAGCGGCAGCACCAGCGGCTGTCCCGAGGCCAACCCAGCGCCGCCGCCTCCGCCGACGTGTACTCGGCTGGACAGGTTCTGCGGCGCGGGGGCGCCATTCTCGGCGGCAACGGATCCGGAGCGTCGGATCCCTCCGACTTTGGGGAGTTGAGCTCTCGTTCCTTCCAGCAGCGAGAGAGGGATAGGGACAAGGACAGGGACCGGGACTGGGAGAGAGTCAGGGACGTGGACGTTGGCGTGGACGAGGACAGGGGCATTGGCATTGGCATTGGCAGGGACATTGACAGGGACTTGGACAGCTACAGGGATTGTCGGTTGGGTCGTGCGACGGGCGGGCCTCAGAATGTGCTCGTCGTTGCAGGAGGAGGAGGAGGTGGAGGTGGGGGAGGAGGCGAGTCAGGCCGCCACGGTGGACGCGGCGGGGGAAATGACGATGCGATGTTTCTGAACGACCGGCAGCAGCGTGGGCGGCAGGCTGCTCCCCGAGGCTGGGATGGCGGCGTGGAGGAGGGAGGTGGAGGCGGCGGCGGTGAAGTGCTTCTGGTGTCGGGGGGCCGACTACGGGATGGGGTGTACCGGCCTGAGCGGCGGAATGCGGCAGACGGCTTGGGCGTGACCTCTGCCACTCCTCCTCCCAGCTACTCTTGGAGGGAACGCAGCTCGCTGCAGGGCAGCGCGGAGGGCGCCACAGGGCTTGGCTTGAGACGCGGCAGAGGTGCCGGTGGGGTTGGTGGTGGCGGCGGTGGCGGCGGCGGCGGTGGCAGCGGTCGGCGCGGGCGTGCGGCAGGGGGGGGGCTGCTGAGAACTTCCTCGGTGATGGACGAGCGGCAGCTGAAGCAGGAGTGGATGGCGAGGCTGAGGGAGGGTGGGGACTGGGGGGCTCTGGACGCCAGCGGGGGCTTTGGTGGGGGTAACGAGAAGGAAGAGGACATGGAGCAGGAGGAGGGGGAGGCAGTGGGCTTCCGTGGGAGACAGCAGCAGCAGCAGCAGCAGCAGCAGCAGCAGCAGCAGCAGCAGCAGCAGCAGCAGCAGCAGGAGCAGGGGTATCTGCAAGAGGACGGCGGCGCAGGGCGGTTGGAGAGGGGTGCGATGGCAGGGTTTGGGTATCGCGAGACGGGGCCTTGGGGCCAGGGCAGTTGGGGCCGGTCCGGTGGTGCGCGGGGCCTGCAGGAGGGGCTTGGAGGCCACCGCGCTGGCGGGGCCAGTGCATGGAGTGAGGGTCTGGAGGAAGGCTTGCATGGGACAGAGTATCGGAGCGCAGTGCCGCGCAGGCAGCAGCAGTTGAGGGGCGGTGCGGGAGAGCCTTTCCCAGGTGGAGAAGCCAATGGGGGCTCTCAGGAGAGGGGGAGAACGGAGGGTCAATTGCAGCGCAGTGCTGACCATTCGCAGGAGGAGCAACTGCGGCGGCAGCAGCAGCAGAAAGAGGAGGAGCATAACGAGGAGGAGGAGGACGAAGAGGAGGGGGAGGAGCAGGAGGTGGAGGAGCATGAGGAGGATGCGCACGGGGAGGAGGTAGAGGAGGGGAAGGCGAAGGAGGTGGAGGCAGGGTCTGGGCTGCAGCGTGGGCAGAAGCAGGGATTGCCACAGGAGGTACACGAGCAGGGGGGTAGTCAGGTTTTGAATGATGTACGTGAGAAGCTGGTTGAGGAGGAAAATGGGGAGGAGTTGCAGGAATCACAGCAACCAAAGCAGCAGCAGCAGCAGCAGCAGCAAATGCAGGAGAAGCATGAGGAGCAACGCCAGGAGCCACAGGAGGAGCAGCAGGAGGAGCAGCATGAGCAGCAGAAGCAGCAGCAGCAGCAGCAGAAGCAGGAGAAGCCGCTGAAGCAGCGGCGGCCCAAGCTGTCCAAGTTTCCGGCCGTCCCCGACGACTTCATCTGCCCACTGTCGCTGCGCATCATGGTGGACCCCGTGATTATCGCGACGGGGCAGACGTACGAGCGCACGTACATCGCCAGCTGGTTTGGCGAGGGCAAGACGTACTGCCCCAAGACGCGCGCGCATGTGGACCACACCAACTTCTGCCCCAACGTGGCGCTGCGCAACGTCATCGCCGACTGGTGCCGCGAGCACGGCATGGAGCTGCCGCGCCCGCCCGGATCCAGGAAGAGTGCGGCCAGCGGCAGCGTCAGCGGCGGCGGCGCCCTCCTTGCCTCCTCCCCCTCGCCCGCTTCCTCTACCTCGTCCTCTACAGCCTCCCCCGGCAGGAGCAAGGCTTCGCCTGCAGAGGGCGACGGCTCCGAGGGCGGGGGCTCATTGGGCCGCACCCAAAGGAGTGGCCGGGCCGCGTCAGGCGGAGGCCCGCTGGCTCCTGACCTGGCCAGGGACAGGCGGGCAGCGGCACGGCCGTTGCCACCGCCCGGGGCGCTGCCGCTGCCGATGGAAGGGGAGCGGTTGCGGCCCAAGTCGGACGAGCTCGACTTCGCTTTTGGCCCGGAGCATGGGAGGCAGGTTGTGGCGCGCTCGAAGCCCCCGCAGCTAGGGGGGAGGTCTGGCGGGGAGGCTTCACCAGGAGCTCGTCCTCCCAGAAGCGGCGCGTTCATGATGATGCGCAGCCCGAGCGAGGGCGGACCTTCGAGGGCGGCGTATGGGGAGGAGTGGAGCCCTGGCAGCCCGCTCGAAGGAGGAGGAGGGAGAGCGGGCGGGTTCGGCCCTGCTGCGCGGAGCGGGGCGCAGGGGGGGGAGCGGGAGAGGGATCTTGGGAGAGAGCGGGAGATGGAGTGGGAGCGCGGGAGGGAGCTGGAGAGGAAGTGGGAGAGTGAGAGGGAGCGGGAGCGTGACCCGGCAGAAGCCTTGGGGAGGACAGGCTCAAGGCCGCGTGCGGACAACAGGCTTGGTGTTGGCGGGACGATTGGCTCTGGTGCGGTTGTCCTGGGAGGGCCGGGTGGAGGTGGGGGGTTGGGCCAAGAAGGAGAGGCGGGGGGAGGGCTGGGGCTGGGGCAGCCAGGGGCACGGCTTGGGGGTCCCGGGGGTGCGGCACTCGGTGGGCTGCGCAGGGCTGGTGGGCTTGGAGGCCCGTCCTCGCTCCTCAAGGCCGCGGGCGGCAGCATGAAGATGACGAGGCGGGAGAGGGACAGGATGATTGCTGAGCTCAATGGGCAGGCGGCCGAAGCTGCTGCCTTGGCGCTGGGTGGTTTGGGCCTCGGCAGGGCAGGCGGAGGAGGAGGAGGAGGAGGAGGAGGAGGAGGAGGAGGA